>CM063510.1:7119269-7139269 GCA_032207245.1 Pardosa pseudoannulata | reverse complement strand
TATCTATTTCTCTATATATGTAACGATATTTTTTATCCCTCTCAGTTTAGATTCTGTTTCGCCTTTAATTCCTTTCTATCAACCCTAGCAAATGTTTTAGAACGTTCTCTAGTAAAATACTACCAGTTGTATATCTGAAAATAGAGTTCTGAAGCTTAAATTATGTCATCGAAGTAACTTGTAGTGATCGCTAATTGGTGGGTACAAATAACTATAAAAGCAGATATATAGTATCTAAAAAGAGTTTCAGTAAGGAGTTTTTGGAGTGTTCCGGCAATTTCGATAGTTTCGACAAGAATAAACTGCGATAGTTCTGAGATTCCCCTGACTTTATTCCGTTGTCCTTCACTTCGATAACAGTCAGCCAGACTGCAAGACGGCAATGTTCGCTCGGAACTTACACACACACACACACATATATATATATATATATATATATATATATATATATATGTGTGTGTGTGTGTGTGTGTGTGTGTGTGTGTGTGTAATCGAGGAATTATACAACTGCTGGACAAGGTGAAGCCTAATCAGCTTAGCAGTAACTTGGTAAGATGCAGTCTGGCCGTATTGAAGAGAACGACACAAGTCTAACTAAAACTTTATTTTAGAGCTCCTAAAAAGTAACTTCTTTAATAGACAACGACAGACAAAAGAAAGACACAAAATCAGTTTGCTGGAACAGAGGTGTAACCAAGAGCGAAGCCAGGTAGAATTTCCCCAAGTGACAAGAAACTTACTCAGTGAATGATACTGTTAAGATCAGGAGAACAGCCAAACCATTTGTCAGTGACAGCTGGAAAACGTGTTGAATAGACAGAAAATTCACATTTCATAGCTTTGGGAAATGTATCGAAATAATTTTAAGTCGAGGGCACTCCGTTGATTTAGACATTTAGAGGCTGAGAAAAAGATTTTAATTAATTATAATGAGAGAGAGGAGATTTTTAAGGAAATATTAAAGTTAAATTATTTTGATATATTACATATATATGTGTCAGGTTTAAAAAGGGGGTTAACAATTAAGCAAATTATAATTAAAAATAGTTTGAACTCATTAACAGTAACATAAGAGGAGAAATACACACCCTCGATCGGAATTATACAGATTAAAGAAGTTGACAAAGAAGTAGGCATAGGAATGTGCTTAGGCAGCTACGCCAAAAAAGACAGTTCTGAGCGAGAACTTGGGCTGATAACATCCTCCACGCTTGTCCTGACAAAATATAAGAAAAAAATATATATAAATGGCATAGCCATGGACATAAGTATTAAAATAAAGAACTTTTTATATATGAAGTCAAATGTGTCTTCCATGCCTTAACCACTCGTTCGTGTCATATATATATTTATATATATATATATATATATATATATATATATATATATATATATATATATATATATATTATATATATATATATATATATATATATATATATATTCTCGATGGTTGTATATAGTGTCGTCGACGTTATGACTCTAAGCAGAAGGGTGTCTTATAGTCCTGGAGATCTCGTATGGGTTTATATCCGGTCCGAAATACTTTCAGAGAAGCTTTTAAGGAGTATTTTGGTCCCTATCAAGTGTTGCGCCGTTTATCCGACGTTATATAAGTACAAGATTTCGATCCTGCTCCAGAAAGAAAACCAAAAGACGTTGTTTATGTTTTACGTATGAAGCCATACCATGATCGACGAAGCAACCGAAAGTGAAGATGGACGAAATCCAGGTGTTGAAGTCAAAAGAAATTTACAATATTTGACACGCTCCCGATCTAAATAGAAGCGAGACGTTGTCTTTTTGAGAAAGTATATGCCGCATAAAGAAACTAAGCCAAGGATCTCAGTGGCCGAATAGTCAAAGCACGCGATCCAGACCCGAAGATTGTGGGTTCAATGCTTGCCACGGCTGTTTATCCAAAGTACGGATTTTTAATTTAAAAATGTTACTTATTGTTTCCTTATGTTCTTGAACATTCTAGATCTTTCTTTAATATGTAAATTAGTTATTACTCGAATATTCTGTTCGGGTATAAAGGCTGATACCCACTAGTTGTAGACAACTTCTCGTTCTTGTATAGTTGCGAGTTGCAACTTAGCTTCAATAAATTCTTCTGTTATGTTAAACGGAGTGTTCATTCGAATCTTCGTGACAATATATATGTGTGTGTGTGTGCATGTTTTTGTATTTATGTGTGTGAGTGTGCGTGCGTGTATATAATACACATTTCTATAAAATATACATAGAAAATAAAAATATTAATTAGTACATATATTTTATGTATTTTTTCTTTAAATTATATATAAACAGTAATAAAATAATTTACTCTCCAGATATACTTTAAAAATAATTTCTTTTTTTTTATAAATTTTCTATCTGCCTCAAATATATTTCAATGATTCACTTTATAGACAAAATTTCTTGCCATAAATTTAAGTTTTATTTTATTTTATTTTATTATATATATTCTGAAGCTTCTTCACTTAAAATCATAGTGTTATGCTCACGATATTTCCTCGGAGCTACCGGTCACGTCACTAAGACATTTAAATGGCTGAGTTAAAACCTAAGCCCCCGTTTGCGTGCTATTCATCACTACAGAACGCGATTGTACACAGAAAAAGAAAATGTAGACGACATTGTTTACTAATGTAGAGTTCTTTTGTTTACGACAATGGAATAATTACTCAGATGATGTAGTTAGTGTATAAACATAACAGACAGCCCTAATTTACCTATTACTGTTATTACAAGTGAAGAAAAAATTCCCTGCTTTAACGGTCATCTACTTGGCTGAATTCCAGATTAAATACGAGAAAGTCCTACGGCATTAGAAGAGAAACAAAGCAGCATAAACATCTTTATATTGACTTTTTTTATCGCTGTATCAGGAAAGCACGTTTATTATACATGGATCGATGCACCCTCTTTATTCTTAGAAGTCGAATGTAATTCTTCTTCAATGTGTTTAAAATCTCTTTGAAACGGAACAGCAATAGGAAATATTGCAGAATATTTTTGCAAATATTTCATAGTATAAATATATTTAAGAAGGAAAAACGCCTTATATCTTAGAGATTAAATTGCTAAGATTTTTAACTTCATTTTTAAGGTAAACCTAAAAATACAATTGCCTTAAATATATGAAAGAAATTCAGAATACAAAATTACTCAATATAACAAAATTTGGAAAATGAAAGTATTTTTTAACAATTTACAAATGTGCATACATGCATCTAATACAGTTTTTCCATGTACTCCTTTTAAGTTCCCTTTGTGCCGTTGAATAAGCTTTTTTATACATTCATAAAAACAATCTACCGAAGAGTCAGTATACAATTATCTGTCGATACCTTGAATCCCGTCTTCAATGAAAAGTTTTTTTCCATTTAAAATTGACACTTGTATGTTGAAAAGAATAATATATGAAGTTACTAGATCAGGACACTTAATTCATGAATATAGTCTCTCCAAAGCTCAGTTAATGTAAAACTTTATTACTTAAAACATATTGTTCACTGTATATATGTTCAGTGTATAATTACCAGTCACTGTGGTTGTTATTTTGTTCATCACCACTCTTTTTGTATTCCATTCTTTTTAATTTATCTGTAAAAATATCAGTTATGATTGAAGTTCTTTGTTGTAAGTGATAGACGCATTAAGGTGTCATGTATCCTATTTTTTTATTTGTGTGAAATATTCTTCATCCTGTTTTGGCTGGGGACAGAAATTATTTGTAACTGTTGTGTGTTCTCATTAAAGAAACCAATTAAAAAGAATTCATTGAAATTTATTGATTAGAATGAGTTTAAGTTATGTTACCGTTTTGAAACCTACACATATAAAAGACCTTCAGAATACAAAACTGTTTAACATGTATAAAAATTCGGAAAAGTAATGTATTTTTAAATTTACACATTTGCATACATGTATCAGACATAAATTTGTGAAAGAGTCTTCCCTTTAGTTTCCCTTTGCGGGCTGCGGAATAAACACTTTTATATTTTCATTAAAATAATCTTTGGGCCCTTGACCAATTATATATCGGTACATTGCACTTCATCTTCAACGAAAATATTTTCCTTCAAAATCTGACACCAGATAGGTAAAAGGAATAAAATATGAAGGTACTAAACCAGGGCTATGAGTTCGTGGATATTGTGTCTCTTTACGTCAACCAACGTAAAAATGATACTGCAAAAAACGTATGAAATATGTTCAAAATATAAAAATACCCTATATAACAAAATTTGGAAAAGCAAAGTACTTTTTAATAATTTACAAATTTACATACATCTAATACATTTTTTGAAGTAATGCTTTAAATTTTCCTTTGTTCCGTTGAATAAGCTTTTTTATACCTTCATAAAAACAATTTACCTCAGTGCCGGTAGCCAATTATTTGTTGGTACATTGAATCCCGTCTTTTTTCACCCTAAAATTGACACCTGAAAGGTGAAAAGAATAAAATATGAAGGTACAAAGTCACGACCATTAATTCATGAATATTTTGTCTCTCCAAAATACGTCAGTAATAGTCTCTCCAAACCTCAGTTACTGTAAAAGAAGTGCTATTTAAAACATATGGAATACCTTCAGAATATAAAAGTGCTTAATATATTAAAATTCAGAAAAGCAATGAATTTTTGTGTAATTTACATACATGTGATATTACATGTATCATAATTTACATACATGTAAAATGTGCATACATTTGCACACATGTATCGGACATAAATTTGTGAAATACCCTTCCCTTTAGAAAAACAAAAAAGAATAAAATAGGAAAGTACTAGATCAGGGCCATTGATTGGTGAATATAGTCTGTCCAAACCTCAGTTAATGTAAAAAATTACTACTTAAAACATATGAAATACCTTCAGAATATAAAAATGCTTAATATATTAGAATTCAGAAAAGTAATGTATTTTTATGTAATTTATACATTTGCATGCATATATCAGACATAAATTTGTGAAATAGTCTTTCCTTTAGTTTCCCTTTGTGAGGATTAAACTATGTTATGCCTTCATTAAAACAGTCTAACAAAGGCCCCTTGACCAATTATATATCGAAACATTGAACCTTACGAAATTTTTTTTCTACCCAAAATTGGCTCCAGAGAGGTGAAAAGAATAAAATATGAAAATACTAATTCAGGGCTGTGAGTTCGTGGATATTGTGTCTCTTACCTCAGATAACGTAAAAATGATACTGCAAAAAACGTATGAAATATGTTCAAAATATAAAAATATCCAATATAACAAAATTTGGAAAAGCAAAAAACTTTTTAACAATTTACAAATTTGCATGCATGCATCTAATAAAGTTTTTTGAAGTACTCCTTTTAATTTCCCTTTGTGCCGTTGATTAAGTTTTTTATATCTTCATAAAACACAATCTACCTCAGTGCCGATAGCCAATTATTTGTTGGTACATTGAATCCCGTCTTTTTTTCACCCAAAATTGACACCTGAAAGGTGAAAAGAATGAAATATGAAGGTACTAGGTCACGACCATTAATTCATGAATATAGTCTCTCCAAACCTTAATTAATGTAAAAAATCATTACTTAAAGCATATGAAATACCTTCAAAATATAAAAATGTTTAGTATATTAAAATTCAGAAAAGCAGTGTATTTTTGTGTAATTTACATACATGTAACATTACATTTATCATAATGTACCTACATGTGTAATTTAGATACATTTGCATACATGTTTTCAGACATAAATTTGTTAAATATGTTTCCCTTTAGTTTCCCTTTGTGGTCTGAGAAATAAACTTTTTTATACCTTTATTAACCCTTTGACCTTTGATTGACCTTTCTTGACCAAATATACTAAATATTATACTAATATTTTAAATACTAAATATTACAACAGTCCAAGAGAGTCCCCTTAGCTTATTATCTGTCGGTACATTGAACTTCTTCTTCAGTGAAAAACTTTTTTCACCTAAAATTGACATGACAGTTGTGAAAAGAATAAAGTATGAAGGTACTAGATCAGGACAGTTAATTCGTGAATATAATCTTTCCAAACCTCAGTTAATTTTAAAAAATCTTCCTTAAATTGTATGAAACACCTTCAGAATATAAAAATGCCTAATTTATATAAAAATTCGGAAAAATAATCTATTTTTGTGTAATTTACACATTTGCATACATGTATCAGACATAAATTTGTGAAATAGTCATCTCTTTAGTTTCCCTTTTTCGGGCTGAGGAATAAACTCTTTTATACCTTCATTAAAATAATCTACCGAAGGCCCGTTGACCAATTATATATCGGTACATTGAACATCAGCTTCAAAAAAAAATTTTTTTACGCGAAATTGATACCAGAGTGGTGAAAAGAATAAAATATGAAGGTACTAAACCAGGGCCATGAGTTCGTGGATATAGTGTCCCCCTACATCATCCAACGTAAAAATGATATAGCAAAAAACATACGAAATATGTTCAGAATATAAAAAAAATACATAATATAACAAAATTTGGAAAAGCAAAAGTACTTTTTAACAATTTACAAATTTGCATACATGCATCTAATACAGTTTTTTGTAGTACTCCTTTAAATTTCCCTTTCAGCCGTTGAATAAGCTTTTTTATACCTTCATAAGATCAATCTAACTTAGTGTCTGTAGCCAATTATCTGTCAGTGCATTTAATCTAGTCTTCAGCGGAAAGCTTTTCACCACCCAAAATTTTCGCCTGAAAGGTGAAAAGAATAAAATATGAAGGTACTAGATCAGGACCATTAATAGGTGAATATAGTATCTCCAAACCTCAGTTAATATAAAAAAACTATTGCTGAAAACATATGAAATATCTTCAGAATATATAAATGCTTAGTATATTAAAATTCGGAAAAGCAATGTATTTTTGTGTAATTTACACATTTGGATACATGTATCAGACATAAATTTGTGAAATAGTCTTCCCTTTAATTTCCCTTTGTGAACTGAGGAATAAACTATTTTATACCTCACATCCATAACGCAAGTCACATCTTACATGCTTACAGGAAATATGATTTACATTCTCCTCAAAAATAGAGTGTATAGCTTATCATTAAAAAATAACAAATACCATAATAAATGGTAATGACTTTAAATGCATTGCTGACATCGCATTCAAAGCATAAATTTTGTCTTAATTTTTGAGATATTAAATATTTCAACGACATTTGATTTAAAATATTTGAGATACTTACTTTACTTCACATGTTTTATACAAAAATTATTTCTTTAAAAATTTCAAAATCTAAATTAACAAAAAACTAATTTTCAGAGAAAATCAGAAAAATATATTAAAATATTCAAAGTAGAAATGCTTAGACCTGTTGAATACCTAAAATACATATCAGAACTCCGCTCTATATAAAAAAGAGACAGTGAAATTTATGTTCACATCTATAACGCAAGTCACATCTTATAATATATACTGACAGAAAATTGTTCGTCATATTCGTATGAAAAAATGGCAGAATTTCTTATGTACCAATATAAATGTAAATCAGACATTTTATGTCTCTTTTATATTTATACCAATTTAAAGTGTCTCCATAAGATAGATCTGTACTAAAAACACCTGACAGGAGATTTCTTTTAAATTTTCATTATGATAAATGAGTTATTTAATATGCACAATAACATTTTCAAATCTTTTTTTCTCCATTTAAGCAAGATCCGAACTGAAATGATAAAAGTAGATTGTGGAAAAATAGCTCCCTTAAGTGAACTTTAAAAATTATTATATAAAGTCACATTGTTGATATTTTATACGATCATAAAATATTTTTAAAGGTTATTATTAAGTAACTTTTCCTGCAATTTTAAATAACAGTTACTTTAAAAATTTTTCTTTTAGAATATTTATTTGTATCGATTTAAAAACCAAAATCAAATTAAAAATTTTCGGGAAACTAATTAAAAATTTTTGAGATGTTTGTGAAATCTTTTACAGAATTTTTCTTATCAAAAATATTGTTAAATAGTAAAATATCGTTAAAATGACAAGTTGAGAAGAAAGATGTTTATAAAGTGAAATTCTTGTAGTCATTTTATTTTTGAGGGGTAAAAAGAGCTTCTTTAGAAAACATATTAAAAGTCTATTGATTATTATAAAGTGTTTTTTTATAAATGTTTAACACTTTGTACATAAATGCATTGCTACATTAGTATGTCAGATTTTTAAATAATTATAAGCATGACAATCTTTTAAAATTCAAAAATTTGAAATATTAATTAAATTTTTATAAAGTCCCTTAAAAGTATTTATTTTTATTTTCTCCCAATTTTATCTTGTTTTTACTTTAAAATATATTTGTTTTACATTCTGGATATGTGTTGAATAAATATTTATAAATTCATTAGTTTAAATATAATTATGTTTGCTTGTAGAACTTTCTGAAGGATTCAAAATATGAATAAATTTGAATAAAGGTGAAATATTTTAAATGAAATCTTTAAATGCTTACAATATACATAAATAGCTTTTGTTTATATTAAAAGAAATGTTTGGAAATCTACTAAAAAAACTACTTTGCAAAGGACTTTTGAAAATTTACAAAATATTTCATAAGAAATAATAAATTCTCAAATATATTTTCTGATTTTTAGAAAGAACATTGGTTATATTAGAAAACTTATACCACTATTAATATTTGCACAAATATTCATAATTCTAACAATTTGTAAAATTCTCTATAACATCCATCATTCCTGTATAAAATATTTAGAGTCATCTTTCAAGATTTATTCTAGTTATCTTGCCTTTAGGTTTACTTTTAATTCTCATTTAAACTAAATTTCTTTAATAATACTGAATACAGGTTTTTCAGTAAACCTTTTTTCAGTTTTCTTGCAATACCTGTATGCTTGAACACAGATAATTTATTTTATTTTCCTTTGTCCTCAGCAATGTTTGTCAAATAGACAGACAACTATTGTTAATCTTTGTTTCATTGAAGTTTTTTTTCTATCATTGACGTCTTCATTGAACCCTTTTTCTAGCTCTACAAGAAAAAGTCCAGTGAAGTACATTAGTGTATTGTGTTTTCAAACATAGGTTGAAAAGTATAAGGTGTATCCTTTTTTATACAGTACTCTGACTATTATTTGCATACCAGTAATGAATGCCTCTATAGACAGGATTTTTTTATTCAAATAAATATTACAATATTTAAGTTTTGCTATATACACATAGCTACATACCAGTGGCGTGCGGTAGGTTTTCATGCCGGGTGTGCAGAGAACATGGATTTTCCAATAAATCTTTAATTATTGAGACATCTAAGTCATCCATTCTGAAACGGGTTATTTATTATGAATGTATATTTAAAGAATACAATAAATAAAATATTTACCTACGAGTAGTCGAGTTATGACTATAAAAACAGCTAAACTTATGAGAATTCTACTAGCACTGAAGGAAAAATCATGTATTTTGTTGTATGGTATCGTATCGGCGTCGAAAAAGCAACGCTTTGGGCTTCCACGAAAAATTTATATGTTCAGCAAATGTAGCACCACATGGCTCCTGCCGCTGCGGTGCCGAAAAAACCGAACGTCTATTCCACGTGCAGAGGATTTCGCTGCACGCTGGCACAATAGAACGATCTGTTTCTTGTTCGGTCAGTGGATTAAATTGTATTTTTTAATTGTTTTTAAAGTTTGGAAATCATATATTCTGCGAAAAACATCTTGACAATTTTTAAAAAGCAAAACCAAGGATATGGTGTTATAGATATAACTTATATACTGTTTGTAAGACACAATGAATGGTAAAATTTGGAATGCTCTGTTAAAATTCGTTTCTTTAAAAAAAAACATTGTTTTTCAGCTAATGATTTCAATAAATATAATATATCACCGAAATTAATTTACCACATTAAAACATTTCACGTTATATTGATGAAATTCTTCTTTTATATTTCCATGAAAACAATATCTTAGAATATATAAATTTAAGCATTAACCGTCTGCAAAATCGTATATCCAGTTAATCAGTTAAAGCCCCCACAAAAAAGTCCCCGCTCTAATACAACGCTTAATAAATCGTACCTTCGGAGGATTCTGAATGCCAAGTGCAGGAAAAATAGCTGCACTTGCCTCAGTGACATAGTATGCTGCTCTTCTCCAGTAGCCCATACATATAAAGCGGGATTTTCAACTTAGTGTACAGTGCATGCACATCAGAACTTCCTATGTTCATTTGCGAGCTACGTGGTGCAGCACCTAGTACCGCACACACTACGGGAATACAAGCAAGCAAATCAACATAATATTTGAATACATTATAAATAATATTTATTATATACCGTATAACGATAGGAAGACATACTTGCAAAAATTATTGTCCCTCATAATTTTGTCAGGGTGTGCAGTGAACACCCTGCACATATGAACAGCACGCCACTGCTACATACATACACACACGGGCTAATATACATGTATGTATAATATATACGAGGTGCATCCAGGATGTAAGTTTCCCGATGTTACCTCCTTTAAAGTAAAAGTAATTAGCCGTGTCAATTGAGCTTGAGTAACAGATTAATCACATGCCAGCTGGGCAAGTCCCGACTCGTGCCTGTAGCGGGGTGGCAGTGATCCGAAATGGAAACTCTAATTCCTTCTCTCGGCGCCTGCAAGGTTCGGTCAGTGATATTGAATGAACAAAGCATTGCGCCAATTTAATTTCATCGTCTGCTCTGTCAGGTCTATGAGCCGAAACTGACACTCGAACACAAAATTAAACGCTTAGGAGCAGCACTGACATTTCTGCTACGGTATCACGACGACGGCGACAAGTTCCTCGACAGGATCGTCGAGGGTAAAGGAGACTTGGATTTAGCCCTCTACCCCAGAAACCAACCAGCAGTCAATGCAATGGCATAATGCATCTTCTGTCAGGACCAAATTCAAACAGACGCTGTCGGTACGTAAAGGAATGTGCATGGTGTTCTGGTACAAAAAGACTTGGTTCCATTCACAGGCAGCAGACTTCTACGACATAGGTATATAAATTCTCAATTCTGGTGGTGGCTATGTTGAAAAATAGCTGAAACATTGCTGTACTTATTGCCAATAAACATGCCCGCGAAAGTGTGAGTTTTTTTTTCTTTTAAATAGGGAAACGTACTTTCTAGATGTGCCTCATATAAATTATTACCCCTGAAACATCTATACAAAATTCTCCTTTTTGAACTTTTCATTATTGTACCTAATTTCCAAGTCATAAAATGACCTGTAAAGAAGTGTTATTTAACCAAAACTCTTTTTACCCATCTCACAAGAATAACACTTGAAAAAGGTGCTATATTCATTAACTACATTTCTCAGTTGTCCCAGAAAAATTGTATTGCTTCTGCAATAATTAAATTGCTTCTTCTGTGATTTCGAGTTAGCATAAATTATCAGGTTTTTTTCTTGCTTAGTAAAAAGCGCTGATTCATCATAAATTTCATATAAAAGAAATCCCGTGATTTGCTCGCTGTTTGCTGACATTGGACAAAACTACGATATTATTCGAGCATTCAATGCAAAACTACTGCACTCTAAAGACGATCAGTTGACCGATGAGCTTTTTACTCAATAAATATGAAGTTCTACAACTCTGGACTTCGTTTTGTCTGGTACCACGATAACTGCAGCTAAGTTACATGCCAGGCAATCCCTGGAAATAAATCATTTAGCAATTTTACGGTGTAATCAGTGAAAAATAGTTCAACGGTCATACACACACACACACATATATACACATATATATACTCATATACACGAACCTATATATGTGTGTGCATGTTTCTAAGTGTGTACGTATATAGTATATTATTAAATATTTTAAAATTAAAATGTATTTTCTGTTCTAGTGTTAGAGAGCTAAAGTACTAACCAATTGGCTGTTATCATCAGCAATAATATTGAGATTTTTTATGTACTCGTAGATCGCAATTTAAAATTAGGGTAGGAGCTGAACTAACTGAATGCTTTATCAGTCTTACATACAAAATTTTAACATTCTATGGTTAATAGCTTTTTAGTTATATTTGTCTAAAATTTGGGACTTGCCAATATTCTAGTTAACGTTATATTCACCTACAATATTACATACAACACTCAGTCCCATTATACAATTTAGTTACAAAAATTTCCTAATGTTGCATATAAAATTTATTTAGAAATTTTACTAATTGTTTTTAAAATTATAGTTTTTTTTCTGTTGTATTTTTACAGAATAAAAGTACTAACCGTTGGCTGTGATTGTCAGCATTAATATCCTTAATATTAATATTCTTTACGTAGATCGCAATTTGAAATCCAGTTAGGAGCTGAACTGAACGCGTTATCAGTCTTACATACAAAATTTTATCATTTTTCGGTTAGTTGCTTTTCAGTTCTATTTGTCTAACTTTTGTCGCCAAATTTGGTAAGTTTTCAATATTCTAGTTGACATTATTTCCACCTAAAAGAAGTCACGAGACACTTTCTCTTATACATTTTAGTTACAAAGTTTCATAATGCAGGTTAAAGTAAGAAGAATGTAATTAATATTATGTGCAAAATATTTAACAGAAATGCTTCCAGCGTTTATAGATTAAACAGGCTAGTATGAGGAATAAGCTGGGCCATAAAGTGTATGGAAAAACTTGATAGCTTTCCACTTGCTAACTCTTGACATTTTATACAAATGGTTATGAAAAGTTTATGTTCCTGTAATGATTCACACTAAAAATTTATATAAATTTGTTTCAGAAAACATACATGTAGGAATTGAATTCGGTAGCAAACATTTATCCAAAACTTTTTCATAAAGAGATCATTCTTTTTGGGTTATTGCAGGGTTCTTAAACTTTTTTAGCTAATTATTTATTTATTACAGATTATCAAAGATACTTTGTATGTAAAGCCAAAAATTTTTAATATAATCAATAAAACAGGGTAAAAATAAATAAAAATGTTAATTCCATATTATTATACAGCAGTCCAATTTTATTAAACATTGTGAAACCTCTCTGAAATATAAAGTCTGTGTGTTACAAAGAACGTTTATTTCTGTTCTATGTTTATTAAAACGGACGTAAAATTAGTTTAACCTCTTTTATATGATCGAATGATCTTTTATTCTCCAGAAAGATTGAGCCTCTTTAATAGATGATCAGAATTATCGTATTTCTGAAATTTCTCTCTGAAAATGTCTGAAAGTGCTTAATTATCCAATCTACTCAAAACATCAATAATAGATATAAATATTTTTAAAAAACAGACTGATGTAAATAATATATTTAAAAGATGAATCTATTAAGTTTTTGAAAATATGTCAATAAAGAATATATCTTTCTTAAATACTAAAATTTAGGAAATGAACAGAAAAGGAGATTTTCATGTTGTATTTTTCCCAAACAAACGAACGTCTTAACCGCATTGAATAAAAATCAATTTTCTTTTTATCTTATTAATATCCATAATATTGATATTCTTTATGTAAATCGCAGTTTGAAATCCGAGTAGGAGTTGAACTGAAAATTCCATCAGTCTTACATACTAAGTTTTAACACTCTTCGATTAATTACTTTTCAGTTATATTTGTTTAAATTTTGTCGCCAAAGCCAAATTTGGTAAGTTTTCAATATTCTAGTTGACATTATTTCCACCTAAAAGAAGTCACGAGACACTTTCTCTTATACATTTTAGTTACAAAGTTTCATAATGCAGGTTAAAGTAAGAAGAATGTAATTAATATTATGTGCAAAATATTTAGCAGAAATGCTTCCAGCGTTTATAGATTATGCAAGAGAGTATGTGGTGGTAATAAGCTGAGCCATAAAGAGTATGGAAAGAGTTGTTAGCTTTCCTCTTGTTAACTCTTGACATTTTATACAAACGGTTATGCAAAGTTCCTGTAAGGATTCGCACAGAAAATTTATATAAATTTGTTTCAAAAAATATACATTTAGGGATTGAATTCGGTAGCAAACATTCATACAAAACATTTTCTTAAAGAGATCATCCGTTTTAGGTTATTCCAGGGTTCTCAAACTTTTTTAGTGAATTCTTTATTTTTTACAGATTATCAAAGATACTTTATATGTAAAGCCATCAGTTTTTAATATAATCAATAAGACATGGTAAAAATAAATAAAAATGTTAATTCCATATTATTATACAGCAGTCCAATTTTATTAAACATTGTGAAACCTCTCTGAAATATAAAGTCTGTGTGTCACAAAAAACGTTTATTTCTGTTCTATGTTTATTAAAATGAACGTAATATTAGTTTGACTCTTTTATATGATCGAATGATCTTTTATTCTCCAGAAAGATTGAGCCTCTTTAATAGATGGTCAGAATTATCGTATTTCTGAAATTTCTCTCTGAAAATGTCTGAAAGTGCTTAATTATTCAATCAACTCAAAACATCAATGATAGATATAAATATTTTTAAAAAATAGACTGATGTAAATAATATATTTAAAAGATGATTCTATTAAGTTTTTGAAAATATGTAATAAAGAATATATCTTTCTTAAATACTAAAATTTAGGAAATGAACAGAAAAGGAGATTTTCATGTCGTATTTTTCCCAAACAAACGAACGTCTTAACCGCATTGAATAAAAACCAATTTTCTTTTTACCTTATTAATATCCATAATATTGATATTCTTTATGTAGATCGCAATTCGAAATCCGGATAGGAGTTGAACTGAAAGTTTCATCAGTCTTACATACAAAGTTTTAACACTCTTCGATTAATTACTTTTCAGTTATATTTGTTTAAATTTTCTCGCCAAATGTGAAGAGTTGGCAGTATTATAGTTAACATTATTTCCCCCTATTACAGATCACGAGACATTCAGTCTTATACATTTTCGTTACAAAAGTTTCCTAATGCAGGGTAACTTAAGAAGGATATAGTTACTATTATACGGCAAAATTTATATAAATATGTTTCAGAAGGATTTAGGAATTGACTTCGGTAGCAAACATTCATCCGAAACTTTTTCATAAAGAGATAATCCTTTTTGGGTTATTGCAGCTTACTCAAACTTTTTTAGTGAATTCTTTATTTATTACAGATTTTGAAAGATACTTTGTATGTAAATCACACAATTTTTAATGTAATCAATAAGTCAAGGCAATATTAAGTAAAAATATTAATTCCATATCATTATACAGCAGTCCATTTTTTTAACAGTTTACTCACCAATGTTCCAATAATGGAACATGATTTTTAAAATAAAAAATGCACATGTAAAAAAATCTTATCAATATCGCTTTTACATACAATTAAACATGACGTTATAAAGTATTTTTTACAATAAGTTTTATTTCATTTATATGATTGTTTATTTTTTTTACATTTTTTTTTTTAAATTTTACTATATTTTGTCAATTTTACTCTCTCTTACAATAAATTTACCAAAATTTCAGTTTAATTGGAGAAAACGCAATACTTTAAAATATATCATTAGAAAACATATCCTACCGGAATACATCAAAAGCAAATTTTTTTTTTAATTTTAAAGGTAAAATTTACGTTTTTAAGTCAATGTTCCATTATTAGAACGTTGGTGTTTCCAGGGTTCATTTTTCATTTTTGTACAAAACATTGTATAATATTGTTAACATTATTTACTTTTGCAAAATGATAAGAATAGCAACTTTTCTAAAGAAATTAAATACATAAAGCTGCAATACTTTGAAAGGATTATAATATTGGCAGTTGACATTAATGTTCACTTTAGTATAAAGAAATCATATACTTTGTACACTCATGTCCATAAATTAAGGATAATTCAGAATCACACAGAAATTGAGCTATAAAATAAAAATTTTACCTGTAGAATTATCACACACATCTTGAAGAAGAATATGAAAATTGCAGGAAACCACCAGATGGCACGGATAGTACGTCACAATGACGAGAGTGTATGAAAGGGGTATATAAGGAATGGTAGCAAAGAAGTGAAATTGTTCACAAGAGATTTAAAAGACTTTCAGTGCAATAACCGCATAGTTATGGCACAAAGGAAGCATTTGGATGATTTTTTACGTGGTAGAATTATCGGACGACTGGAATGTGGACGTACCCAGCTGGAAGTATCAAAGGAACTTGGAATCGACCAGAGTGTCATCTCCAGGCTTTGGCAACGATTCAAACATGATGGTAATGTGAGTAGATGTTACAGCACAGGTCGCCCCCGAGTTACTAAGCCTAATGATGAACGGTATTTGGCAGTTACTGCCAAAAGAAACAGACGGAGCACAGCATCAGACCTGTCTCGTCAGCTCTCTTCAGCTACCGGTACGACTGTTTCAAGGCAGACCGTGTACAGACGCTTAGGGAGCATTGGTCTATATACTCGTAGGCCTGTCAGATGTGTTCCCCTTACCGTAACTCACTGTCGCCTGCGATTATGCTGGGCTAGAGAGCAGGCATTGTGGACACCGCAACAGTGGTCTTGTGTGATGTTTTCCGACGAGTCCAGGTTCAGTTTACATTCTGATTCTCGCCGGAATTTCATATGGAGAGCGCCAGGTACCCGTTACCACCAAGAGAACACCATTGAACGACACCGTTACGGTGGTGCAGGATGGCTCGTTTGGAGAGGAATTATTCTTGGTTCCAGAAATTACCTGCATGTTCAGAGTGTAACTATGACAGGCCACATCTATCGGGATGTCATTCTGGAACAACATGTACGTTTGTTTCGGGGCGCCATGTTTTCAAGATGATTGGTCGGCAGAAAAAAAAAGTAATTTTGAAATATATATTGTGTTTCACTTAATAAAAATTTTGACTTATATGTACAAAATGTATAAAGTACTAGCATATATCCCGTCATATGAAGGGATCAGTACAATTTTTAAATTTCCAGAATTATAACGTACCCTATGAGGCACGTAAAAAATAGTGTGTTTTTTAGATTTCTGAAATTTCTCTCTGAAAATGTCTGAAAGTGCTTAATTATCCAATCAACTCAAAACATCAATAATAGATATAAAATTATCTTTTAACAAATATAATCCATTAAAGTTATCAACACATGTATATAATCTATTATTTAAGTCAAATATGAAAGAAAATTATTTATGTATTATCTAAGTTTAGTGATAAACCGTATGAAATTAATGCACAAGATAATCTAAAATAAATGATTAAATGAGATGGTTAAACAAATGACGTAAGTTTTTGAAAATATGTTAAGAATAAAGAATATATCTTTCTCAAATATTAAAATTTAGGAAATGAACAGAAAAGGAGATTTTCATGTCGTATTTTTCCCAAACAAACGAACGTCTTAACCTCATTTAATAAAAAACCAATTTTCTTTTTATCTTATTAATATCCATAATATTGATATTCTTTATGTAAATCGCAGTTTGAAATCCGAGTAGGAGTTGAACTGAAAATTCCATCAGTCTTACATACTAAGTTTTAACACTCTTCGATTAATTACTTTTCAGTTATATTTGTTTAAATTTTGTCGCCAAATTTGTGGAGTTGGTAGTTTTCTAGTTAACATTATTTCCACCTATAACAGAGCACGATACATTCAGTCTTATACATTTTCGTTACAAAAGTTTTCTAATGCAGGGTAATGTAAGAAGAATATAGTTACTATTATGCGGCAAAATTTATATAAATATGTTTCAGAAGGATTTAGGGATTGACTTCGGTAGCAAACATTCATTCAAACCTTTTTCATAAAGAGATAATCCTTTTTGGATTATCTCTTTATGTATGCAGCGTACTCAAACTTTTTTAGTGAATTCTTTATTTATTACAAATTATCAAAGATACTTTGTATGTAAATCACACAATTTTTAATGTAATCATTAAGACGAGGCAATAATAAATAAAAATATTTATTCCATATCATTATACAGCAGTTCATTTTTTTTAACCGTTTACCCACCAATGTTCCAATAATGGAACATGATTTTTAAAATAAAAAATTCACATGTAAAAAACAATCTTATCAATATCGCTTTTACATACAATTGAACATGACATTATAAAGTATTTTTTTCAATAAGTTTTATTTTGTTTACATGATTATTTATTTTTTTTACAATAGTTTGAATTTTACTATATTTTGTCAATTTTACTCTCTCTTACAATTAAATTTACCAAAATTTCAGTTTAAATGGAAAAAACGCAATACTTTAAAATATATCATTGTAAAAATATCCTACGGGAATGCAACAAAAACAAAATATTTTTTCTTAATTTTAAAGGTAAAATTTACGTTTTTATGTCAATGTTCCATTATTGGAACATTTTCGTTTATAGGGTTCATTTTTCATTTTTGTGCAAAACATTGTATGATATTGTTAACATTATTTACTTTTGCAAAATGAAAAGAATAGCAATTCTTCTAAAGCAAATAAATAGATAAAGCTGCAATACTTTGAAAGGATTATAATATTGGCAGTTGACATTGATGTTCACTTTAGTATAAAGAAATCATATACTTTGTATATATTATATACTTTTTATTTATATACTCTTAATTAATACAATATCCAAATTTCAAGTCATTGCGACTATTCTTGTTTAATTTGGCGTTTAAACGATTAAACAATGTGAAACCTCACTGAAATATCAAGTCTATGTGTCACAAAGAACATTTATTTCTGTTCTGTGTTTATGAAAATGGACGTAATATTAGTTTGACCGCTTTTATATGATCGAAAGATCTTTTATACTCCTGAAAGATTGAGCCTCTTTAATCGATGGTCAGAATTATCGTATTTCTGAAATTTCTCTTTGAAAATGTCTGAAAGCGTCTAATTATCCAATCAACTCAAAACATCGATGACAGAGAAATAGATATTAAAAAAAAATAGAGTGATGTTCGTAATATATTTAAGAGTTGAATCTTTAACTTCTTTTAAAATAAGTTAAGAATAAAGAATATATCTTTCTTAAATGCTGAAATTTAGGAAATAAGCAAAAAAGATTTTCATTTCGTATTTTCCCCAAACAAATTAATGCCTCAGCATCACATTGTAAAAACCAATTTTCTGTTTCTCTCTAACAGGTTCAAATTGTTTATATACTTTAAGTCTAAGCAAACTTTAATTAATTCTTTCTTTAAAGATATCGACTATAACCAGTAAATTCAATAAAAATGTGTTTAGGAACATTCTACATGGAATTTTTTATACCAATTCTCAATCAAATCTTTAAATTTTTTTTAAAATTAAGTTAAGAATAAAGAATATATCTTTCTTAAATACTGATATTTAGGAAATGAACAAAAAAAGGAGATTTCCATGTCTTATTTTCTCCAAACAAGCGAATGCCTTAACATCATTGAATAAAAGCCAATTAATTTTCTTTTTCTCTCTAACTGATGAAAATTATTTACATTCTTTAATCAAACTTTAATTAATTCTTTCTTTGAAGACATCGACATAAACAAGTAAATTCAATGAATATGTGTTTAGTAAGTTTCTACACGGAACATTTTATACCAATCCTCAATCAAATTTTTAAATTTTTGAAAATGAGATAAGAATAAAAAATATATCTTTCTGAACTGATAAAATTTAGGAAATGAACATTATTTACGTTCTCAAAATTATTTACATTCTTTAAATCTAATCAAACTTTAGTTAATTCTTTCTTTAAACACATCGACTTTAACAAGTAAATTCAATAAGAATGTGGTTAGTAAGTTTCTACACGGAATATTTTATACCAATTATATTGAGACCAGTTCTCTAAAAGACTAAATTTTTATTTGCTGATATTTTATGAGAAGATTACTGTACATTAATCAATATGTTAAAAGAATATGTTGATTAATACTTAATTTCTCTTAGCATAGAGTTAAATTCAACACAACTATCCTCATGTTCTGTTTTCAATCGATTTTCACACTAAAGACACAATGATTATACTATGCAAACTACCAAAATCTGAAAGTAAAACAGTTAATAAGTCAAAAATTTTAAATTTAAGAAATTCTTTG
>CM063510.1:7071769-7106769 GCA_032207245.1 Pardosa pseudoannulata | reverse complement strand
ACACACACACACACACACACATATATATATATATATATATATATATATATATATGCATATATATATCACTATATAATATATAATCAGTTATTTAGTTTATGTAATTTCATTTAAAAACAAAAGCAAGTTTTTCTTTAACAAATGTTATACAAAGGTACACCACTAGTAAAAAGATTTTATTCATTCTCATATTTAACTGAAATCTCGCGAACCTCAGTCTAATTTATATCATTAAAGATCATTAAAAAGTGAATCTCATGTATCATCTGTTCACGATTTAATATTTACATATGTATATTCCTTTATTGGAATTTTCGAAATTTTAATATATCATTACAGTTAAAGCTAACCTTTTTAACAAAGGACGCAATTTTTGCTATTCGTTTTACTTTATTAGAAAAAAAGTATGTCAAATTTTATTGCGTACCACAAAAACTATTACTAAAATGAAAATGCGATGCACAACAGGATATACGATCTGCATACAACGGGCGTAAACTATAATTCTACAATGAACAGAAAACATCAATCATTTAAAAGCAGAGTTTACTTACACTGTTCTTTATTATCCTTATTTTAGTGTGTAAGACAGCATGAAAGTTAAAGTATACCCGATAATATTCACAAGTATATTAAGACGGAGAATACACAAAGTAGAGGGTGTATCGACCCTCCCAGTTTTTCGATCTAAAATATCTAGTCGATGAATTTGTGTTGCAAAACAACTGTGTGACCACTTTCAAAGCCCATCTATCATGCCGGTAACTCAGAGAATTTAAGTGCAGAGTGACGAATAGTGTCTGACCAGATAATGGTATCGAAATTATATTAAGTTTCGCAATTAAATTATAAATTAAATGTATATTAAAACATCTCATTCACTTATTAATAAATTGTTAATATCGTGTTTTGAAGTAGTAAACAATAAATAGTATTTTGGGAAATTCATTTGTATAGTCCTATCGTTTTTAACAACAAAAAAAAAATCCTTACTTATAATTTATATGCTAATGGTAATGTTTTGTATGTCCTTTGTAATACAAAAACAGTAAATAAAATTTGTAATACTTAGGGAAATTAATATCACAACATGAAATATACATATATACTAAATATATACACACACATATATATTTATACATATAAATAAATATATATATATATATATATATGTACATATATACATACATACATACATACATATATATATATATATATATATATATGTACATATATACATACATACATACATACATATATATATATATATATATATATATATAAAATATGTAATTAATATTCAGGTATTTAATTTGCATAATTTTAATCAAAAACAAAAGCAGTAATTTCTATTACAGTGGTTATACACAAAATTTCCTTTATCATTATGTTTTTATTTGTTCTTATTTTTGCTCGGAAACCCTCTGAACTGTCTTAACCTCGGAATACATTAGTTGAGTGTTAGTGTCTTGTAACTTTTATTTGAGATTTAACCGTTGATAAATATTCTTTTATTCGAATATTTAAAGCTCTTAATCTTTTATATTCTCATTGTTAAAACTAGCCTTTCTAAGCATAAAACATATTCAATGATTGATATTATTTTGTTACTAAAAATATATAAAGGTTTATTGCATATGAGAAAAACCATTAGTAAAATAAATTCATGATTACAATATAATATAAAATCTACATACAACGGATGTAAATTATAGCTCTATAATGAAAAGAACATCAATCACTTGAAAACTAACTTTTCTTACACTGTTCTTTAATAACTTTATTTTAGTACGTTACACAGCATTAATAGTTAAAGTATTTCCAATAATATTCCCAAGCACATTAAACCCGTCAATTCACAAAGTAAGGAGGGGTATCAATCCTCCGTGTTTTGCGATCTAAAATGTCTAGTCGATGGATTTACGTTGTAATACAATTGCCTGACCGCTTTGAAAGCTCATCTTTCATGCAGGTAACTCCGAGGATTTAAGTGCCGAGTGATGAATAGCGTCTGACCAGTTAATGGTCTCTGGAGAATTAAGGGAACTTTTGTAGTTCAATTATAAATTAATGGCATATTAAAACATCTCATTCACTAATGGATTGTCAATTTGTGTTTTTAAGTAGTCGGCAGTGAACAGTAAACAGCATTTATGAAAATACTTTTGTATGGTTCTTTCTCTTTTAAGAAAGAAAAATCTTTACTTATAATTTATATACTAATGGGAATATTTTGTATGTCCTTTATAATAGAAATACGGTAAATAAAATTTGTAATATATTCGGAAATAAATAACTGAATATGAATTATATATTTATACTCTATATATACACACAAACACACGTACAGACGTACACACACACACACACAGACACACACACAACACATATATATAATATATATATATATATAATATATATATATATATATATATATATATATATATATATATAATATATATATATATATATAATATATATATATGAAATATGCTCGAAATTCATCCAAAAGCTCAACCCATTTTATTTCTGGTGACGATACAGCAAATCAATACAACCGGCAAGAACCTTTAGAACATAAAGGCGCACACACTTTTTAAGTAGGGATTTCTCAGGTTAAGAGACTACGAATAAACCCTAAGAACATTTATATATATATATATATATATATATATATATATATATATATATATATATATATATATATATATATATATATATATATATATATATATATATATATATATATATATATATATATATATATATAATATATATATATATATATATATATATATATATATTATATATATATATATATTTAATAAAATATATATACATTTTTTTTTATATATATTAATATTTTATTCATTATTTTTTTAGTTTTTATTATATAATTATAAATAAATTTTAATTTATATATTTAGATATATTATATATATATATATATCTTATATATATTATATATATATATATATATATATATAAATATATATTATCTATATAAATAATATATATATATATATCTTATATATATATATATAAATAAACATATCTAGATATATCTTTTAAATAATATAATATATATATATATATATATATATATACAATATAAAACATGTAATTAAAACAGTTATAATTTATATATTTAAATTTAAAAAAACAAATAAATGAAGAAATATAATCCTTTAGCGTTATATTCTTTCAAAATCGGAATGTCTCAAGAGCTGATAAACCTCATCCCGATTAAAATTCAGTTCAATTACGTGATCATTTATCGGAGATTTAACTGTAGATATGTATTCTTTTATAAGAAATTTCAAAACTCTTAATCTTTTATATCCTCATAGTTAAAACTAGTCTTCCTAAGTAAAAAACAAATTCTACGATTGATATCTCTTTCTAAATTAATGTGTATAGTTTTATTGCATATCTGAAAAACCATTAGTAAAATGAAAACTTGACATACAATGTAATATACGATATATAGACCACGGACGTAAACTATAACTCTACAATGAAGAGACCATCAATCACATGCATAAATTCTTACACAGTTCTTTAAATTTATTTTTGTCACAGTTAATAGTTAATATTTAAATATTCACAAAGATATTAAAGACAATTATAGGAAATTTATTAATCCTGTGTTTGATCTAAAATGTCTATGATGGATTTGTGTTGTAATACAATTGCCTGACCACTTTGAAAGCTCATCTTTCATGCAGGTAACCCCGAAGATTTAAGTGCAGAGTGATGAATAGCGTCTGACCAGTTAATGGTCTCTAAGGAATTAAAGGAACTTTCGTAGTTCTATTATAAATTAATGGTATATTAAAATCACTCATTCACTAACGCTGCGTTGATATCGTGTTTCGAAATCTTTCAGAGAGCAATAAATAAAATTCTAGGCAGCTTTTTTGCACAGTTCATTCTTTTAAACAAAAACTTAAACGAGTATTAAATAGTAATTGAATATTTATGTAATTGATTTGTGATCCTTTACTGAATTAAAATGTATGAAACGTATGAAACCTGAATAAAAAGCCTGAAAATGAAATATAATTCGATCTAATACACCAGTATATAGTTCAGAAATTTAATTTATATAATTTTTAAAAGAAAAATAAATAACGATCTTCGAAGATATTTTTTATAGATATTTCTCATTTAACATAGAAAAATTAATATTTTAAATTCTAATCAGGGTGTTAAGTATGTCTTTTATAATTAAAAAATTTGATTTATTTTCTGAATGAAACTAAATAAAAAAAATATATATTTATAGTATGTATATGATTATAAGCACATACACATTTATATATATATATATATATATATATATAATATATATATATAATATATATATATATATATATATATATATATATATATATATATATATATATATATATATTATATATATACATGTATATATATATATATATATATTATATATATATTTATATATATATATATATATATTATTTATATATATATCAGTATATAATATATAATCAGTTATTTAGTTTATATAATTTCATTCAAAAGTAAAAGCAATTTTTTCTTTAACAATGGTTATACATAAATACAGCATTACTAATATAATTTTATACATTCTCATTTTTAACTGGAATCTCTCTTAATATCTTGAAGCTCAGTCTGATTTATACCAGCAAAGAGTGAATCTCATGTATCTTCTATTCGCGATTTAATATTTACATAAATATATTCCTTTATTGGAATTTTGAAAACTAATATATATGATTACAGTTAAAACTAACCTTTATAACAAAGGACACAATTTTTGCTATTCGTTTTACTTTGTTAGAAAAAATATGTCCAATTTTATAACGAATCAGAAAATTCATTAGTAAAAGGAAAATATTACGTACAATACCATTTATGATCTACATACACCTCACGTGAACTATAACACTACAATGAACATAACATCAATCACTTGAAAAGAAACTTTTCTTAAACTGTTTATTCGAGATTTAACCGTTGATAAGTATTATTTAATTCGATTATTTAAAGCTCTTAATCTTTTATATTCTCATAGTTAAAACTAGCGTTTCTAACCATAAAACATATTCTATGATTGATATTATTTTGTTACTAAAAGTATATCCAGTTTTATTGCATATGAGAAAAACCATTAGCAAAATAAAATCATGAAGTACAATATAATATAAATTCTACATACAACGGACGTAAACTATAGCTCTACAATGAAAAGAACATCAATCACTTGAAAACAAACTTTTCTTACACTGTTTTTCAATAGCCTTATTTCAGTGCGTCAAACAGCATGAATAGTTAAAGTATTTCGGATAATATTCACAATCGCATTAAGCCCGGAAATTCACAAGTAGGAAGGGGGTATGATTCCTCCGTGTTTAGCGATCTAAAATGTCTGGTCTATTGATTTGTGTAGTAACACAATTGCCTGACCGCTTTGAAATCTCATCTTTCATGCAGGAAACCCCGAGGATTTAAGTGCAGAGTGATGAATAGTGTCTGACCAGTTAATGGTCTCTCGAGAATTAAAGGAACTTTCGTAGTTCAATTATAAATTAATGACATGTTAAAAACCTCTCATTTACTAATGGATGTTTGATAGCATGTTTTAAAGTAGTCAACTGGGAAAAATAAATAACATTTTAAGAAATTCTTTTATATAGTACATTCTCTTTTAACAAAAAAAGACCCTACTTATAATTTAGACGATGCAGGGACATAAAAGATTTTTATGTCCTTTGTAATAAAAATCCAAAATACATTTCAACTAAATAACTGAAACCGAAGTATATATGTATGATCTACACACATACACACACAAACACACACGCACACACACACATATTATATATATATATATATATATATATATATATATATATATATATATATATATATATATATATATATATATATATATATATATATATATATATATATTATATATATATATATATATATATATATATTTATATATATATATATATATATATATATATATATATATATATATATATATATATATATATATATATATATATTTATATATATATATATATATATATATATATATATATATATATATATATATACATAAATATATTATATATACGTTTATACATGTCCACATATGTATACATGAGTATACCTGTTTTTATACCTATATGTATCTAAGTGTATGTATGTGTGTATTTTTGTAAAAGTTCAGATATACTTTTGTTGGAAATAATTTTTTCATTATTTAGAGGACTTTATAGTTTCTGAAATTTTAAAAGTTTATAAAATATTTCTTCCTTATGTTTATTTAATCTCTTTTATCCGTTTCAAACTCTTCACTATTTATTCATTAATTGAGTTTGAATACACAGTATACGGCAAAAATACATGCCAACTTGCGAAATTCGTAACATTATTAAGGCAAAGGGGTGCTCCTTTCGTTTTCACGACCACTCAAGGGTGAAAGTACGACTTATGCTGAAATGGAGTTTCACAATTTTGAACCAGGGACCAAGCAGAAGACCCATAGACTTGACCTGCCACACCCAGATGTATTAATTAACAAATTGGAGGACATTGTAACTACGAACCTATTTTACATGCCCCAGTCATCTTTAACAAACACGGAGGATCTTAGGCCAGCTTTGGATCCGTACCCGCAACCCTCCAGTTACAAGATTACGAGAGCTTTGTGTTTACGACTGAGCTACCACGACTCAAAAATAATGGCACTCCAAACAAAAAAAATAGTCACTTACATATCGTAAGATTCTAAAGGAGCTTGCAAATCACTTTCCCGAGTGGGCCTGGCAAATCATCAATAATTACTACGGCAATGCAGTATACGTCTACTAATCATAAAGAAAAAAATAACGTGATTTTTTAAAATCAATAAAAAACAGTTCATTGAACATAAAATAATTTTAAGATATAACAGCCTCCATATAGAAATATTTATCCCAAAGGGAAGCTGATTCAGTCAGGCAACATAAACGAAGTCTTCAGAGGTACAGTGTAACAATATGTAACCCCCACCTATGGCCATATCTTCTGAAGTGTATTTTCCCTCTATGAACGAAACTCAATCTGAATTGGTCACACACTTCCTGCCTTTCCTATTTTATCCCTTTCACAGACGTCAGCCTGGAACCAATCAAATTTGACCTAGCTTTTAGCTGTATCCAATCCTTCGCAGAAGTATCTGAAAGTATTTTACTGGCTCTAATGCTGAACTTCTTAAGTTCTCTAATTAATTTTTAATTTTAACTAATATTAAAAAAAAACGTTCTTACTATCTAAGCTTTCCGTAACTTTAATGTGTTTCGTAATGTTAATTTCTCCCTGTTATTACTGTGTTTTCCCTCTTCACTCAACTCTTGAATCGGCTCTATTATTTATTAATTTTTTATAACTATTTAACTAAAATTAGCAATTTGGTCTTCATTATCGTGTTGTAATATTCTGTTATTTCTCACTACCATGCATTCCAGTATTTCTGACCTAGAGGGCTTGGCCCAAGCAGGTCAGAATGGAGAGCTCCTGTGAGATCACGTCAGCCTGATCCTTTAATATTAAGGCAATTTTCTTGGCATCCAACTACTTGCGGTCGTGTATATTTTCCTTTTAATTCCTCCGAATTAAATCTTCAACTCCCTGACCACTGTGGATAAACTGATGACAAACCTCACCATTTTATTTATTTTAAAAACTATTATTGTAAGTGACCTTCAAAAATCCGAATGTCGATGGAGATCATTAATGAGGAGTAATCTTTTTTTTTTTTCCTGTTCATACGTTAAGCTATCAATGTGCAATTGTACAAGTCAGTGTTTCCAGGTGTGCCCCACAGAACACTTTTATATGCGTGTATATTAATAGAAGCATACATTTTCTTCAATATGTAAATGGATTATAAAGTACCAACATGTTTGCATTTAACCCTTTGACAGTTTCATTTTTTTTTCAGAATTTGGTCAAAAATATGTCACATTTTTTATTACATTTTTTTGTTCATTTTACATTTTTAAGTAAAGATATGTTATTAAAATTAATATTTCTAATATTTTAAAGCATTTATTACAATTTTTTTTCTTTCTATGAAAGCATCATAGAACTGAAGTTTATCTTTAGTCTCATCGTTATCCAAGTTAATTTTTGGAATTCCAATATAAGCAAATCTAGAAGACGGATCCGAAGGATAATCACAATTAATTTCAAAAAATTGTCTTGCATGACTGATTCCATCTGTACTACTATCAGAGTCACAACTATCCAGGTCATCTAGTAAACTTTCGCTACTATCATTTGCAGATAATTCAGTTTCTGATTCCGAGTCACAGTTCGAATCACAAGATATTGTCTCCATATGCTCTGAATTATCCACTGTTTAAAAGTAAAAATATATTATTTAACTCTTACATCAATAAAATTATCAGGCGGTTAGTTAAATATAACCAGAATGCTATACACTGAAAGATAACAATTCATCTTCTGATACAAAACTTGCTAAAAAACCAGCGCTTTTGAACAAATCAGAGTAAAAATACAATAAACTGCAAACTAACATTTACTGAACACCTATCGTCATCTATACGAATAATTTCTTACTAAAATTGGAAAAAATACGGCCGAAACAGTGCAATCGAAATAAAAATCAGATTGCCCGTACGCCTTACGGGCAATTCAGTAAAAGCCCGAAAGCCGTGCCCGTACGGCGTACGGGCAAAAAGGGAAGGGGTTAATGTTGTAAGCATCGCGTCCGTCTCTGTCGGTGGTCTAGAACAGTGGTTCTTAACCTTTTTAAGCCGCGACCCAAATTTGAGAAATATGTTCATGTCGTGACCCAAAAAAAGTCAAAACTTTTTCATTGCTTTACTTTAGAGCGTATTTTTAAAAAATCTTCAATCCTACGATGATGATTTTTTTAACTTTCAAATTTTTTATTTATTTTTTTAATAATAAAGATAAACAAAAGTACTTTTCGATCCAAGGAAAATTTAATTAATAATCAAGTGTTTTTAATAATTTTTATTGACCAAATTAAAATATATTTATAACTTTTTGAAAATAATTGACATTTTAACTTATTCCTAAAAAAAAAGAAATATCGATACATATGTTAAGTTTTTTAAATTTTAAATGCAAGTCATATAGTTTTAATGAGAACCTTATGCTTAAATACATTTTGAAAGATCTTCAAACCTCGGTTGAATGCTTGTCAAGGAGCACCTTATATCTATTTCAGGATTTAACTTGTTCTAGGAGGTGTTGGTATTACTTATTATTTGGTGTATTACTAACTTTTTTGGTTCGACTCAGCGCGAGCCAAGAAATATGCTTCGCGACCCAATTTTGGGTCGCGACCCATAGGTTAAGAACCGCTGGTCTAGAAGACCGTTTGTTAAAGCGAAATTTTGTTCATTGTAAGAAGCCGAATAATTGGAAAATTGCAGGTGTCAAGCGTGTTGTCTATCAACATATCGACAGAGAAATGGAACTAAGCTTTTGTGTGACCATGTCGGCCAGGCGCCAAGAGCGCTTCGGCTACCTCAAGGACAAGGGTCAAAAAGGGGGAGGGGTCGATCTCCCCAAAAACCGAGGTTTCTTGTTTCGAAAATAGAGAAGCGGGAGAGACTCCCGGTTGAACTCTAAAAGAGTACGTTGATCTAGAGTGATCTAATCTCTAGATGAAAGGTTGCATTTGCATACAGTTTAATTTTTCTTTAAAGGATTTTGTTTTGTTTTATTAAATCAACATTGTTAAGTTTCAAACAGCCATCATTCTGATTATTTAACATCAAGCTCTGCTGCACTCCAAGAAACCCATACGAAGTCACACCCCAAATGACTAGGGTGTGACTGACGACCCAGATAGAGACAGCGCGATTGCTCAGCGCGATTACAAATGTTAACAGTCATTATAAACTATATTATTTATACTCAAAGTAATGTAGAAAACTATAGAAAAACTATAGATAGAAAAAGTAACAAGAAAAGGTTTTATTTTAACAACAAAATACGAATGAAAAATTCATATTATTCCTAACCTGCTATTTGCTGCTTTCGAAATTTTATATATAAAAATGTTGAGTAATTCTTGGTAAATATATGACAGCATATATATTTTGAGAAACAAGTATCTGTATTTCGTAAACTAGCGGTTTTTTAAGGAAATTCAATTTAACAAAAATATCTGTAATAAGTAAAACTTCTGATAATAAATATTAAATAATAAATTTCTAAACAATTTTGTAAGAAAATCTATAAACCTCACACCTTTATATAAATAATTGTTTTAGTGGTTAAGAAAAACAGAATAAAATAGTATAAAATCTCTTTAGCTTGAATTTATTTTGCTATAGTTTATTATATATTAAGGAGAAACATCAAACTTTTGCTACTATAAATCTTCATTATAAATTTCAAAATATGTATATATATATATATATATATATATATATATATATATATATATATATATATATATATATATAACTAAATTTCTAAAAGCATCTGTATCTTAAACTATATAAAAGGTAAGAATTAAAATTTTCAAATTATCAGTTTGTTATGAATTTTAATTTTTTATACATATTTTGGATTTTTAGCATTTTTGGATGAAAAAGATAATAAAAATATACCTTCAATTTCGTATATTTGAAAGTTATTTTGTAGGTATATAGACTTTTTTTAATTCACGCCCATTTACTTTGTTCATAGTATTGTTTTATTTTGCAACACACACACACACACACACACACACACACACACAATATATATATATATATATATATATATATATATATATATATATATATATATATATATATATATATATATATATATATATATATATATATATATATATATATATATATATATATATATATATATATATATATATATATATATATATGTGTGTATGTGTGTGTGTGTGTGCGTAAAACACATAGACGTATGTACACTGAGTTATATCCCTCTATGAAATTTATTCTACACAGTAATTCATATTTCTGTATGTTACATCGGGAATAAAGCTGTTAATGTTCAAGAAAGTGTAGATTAGCAGAACGATGGCCAAATATAGAAGAATTCTGCTCTACGATTCTGGAGTTCTCGGGTTCGAACACCGCTGATGCCGTGCATGTCCGTAGCTGTTCGGAACCGGTTTTAACCAGAAGGTCCCGTTTTCATTAGTCTTCGAAAGAGTAGATCGTAGAGCTCGAAGCCAAACCAAGATTTTAGTAGATGAAGTAAGCCTCATTATGGAGCAGATGCTAACAGTTTTTTTTTCCAGAATATCTGGTTTTGAAACATAAAGCATTAGTGAAATTATTAAATATGAATGATAGTACTTTTATAAACCTTAATAATTACAAATAAAATTTTTTAACTTGAATATTTACTCTTGAAGTGTCTATTTTTAATATTTTTAGATGTAAATCAATTGTTAGGACTCCCCTTATATGTGTGCCTTTTTTTTTGTGCGACAACTTTCCAAATTTTAGAAATAATATAAAGAATAATATAAATCTTAGTATGAATTTATATCCCATTTCTCAATTTTAATTGAATTCTGGAGCAAAATATATTACAGTAGACTGTAAAAATAAATTTTCAGTTTATCATTCTGTATTTAGAATATATATTCAGTTGAACTTGTAATTTTCTTATATAAACGTAGAAAATTTAAAAACAGTTTCTATACAAATAGTCCCTTAAATTTTGTAATCAAATTCTATAGGACGTAAGGTACATCATAATAATGATGAATTACAGAGGAAACCATGGGCAGAAACATCAGTTGTACGTGATAGCAGAGATAAAAAATAGAAAAGGGAAGAACAGAAAGGTTAACTAGAAACATTTATTGAACACGAATACGAATTTAATACAAACGGCGTACACTAAGTGACTGTCTACGAAGTAAGTACATGTACACGGTAGCATACTTTTTGTATTCTCCTGGTGTTGTTGTACATGAGAGTGCTATATATGCAATAAAGAGTTCCTCTGTCGAGGGGTAGTCAGCATACGATGAGTATGTAACAGCATACAAATAGTGAGATAGCAGATAAGGATTTACTGTATGGACTATCTGAGGGCTATGAACGAGTCGCTCCACCACCTTTCAGGCAGACATCAACACCACCACAGTTTGTTTGCATCAAAATTTGTCAAGAACGGGTCATTAAGAAGTGGCAAACAATTGAGGGCAGACCAGGATCGATTCGCTCTGTATTTAGGGCAGAAAAATTAGTTACCGTGGAGACTAATACAAAAACCAGCATACGTGCAACTTCCTTTCACATCAGAATGTCTCATTACAGTGTCCATTGTGCTTTGAACACCTACTCCTTCCACGTCTTTTATCTCCAAAGGGTTTAGTTACTGCTGCCCGATGGCTATCCAGAACGTGTAAGTATCGCACATTAGTTTTTGCAATAATTTGTCCAAGAGAACATTTCCCATATTATGTGTTGTTCATTGATGAAGCCACATTCATTAGGGATAGCGTATTCAGTTACCACAATCAGGATACAAGCATTTGAGGGCTTTATAAAATTACCAATTTTTGTGGCACTACGTGGCACAGCATTGCTTCAAAGTAAATGCTAATGTATAAGCGGGTTTGATCGACGACTGCTTAGTCGTGTCATTTCTTTTACCATTCTGGTTGACAGCTGGGAATTATCTAATCTTTCAGGAGCAGGTTCTTCCTGCCTTGCTTGAAGATGTTCCACTAAATGTGATCGGAAACATGTGGTTCCAATGTAATGGATCTCTTGTTTATTTTTGACTAGCTGTTTGTAGGCGTTTGAGCAATTTCATTCCCCCATCGATGAATTGGGCATCATGGATCTGTTAACTGGCTCCCAGGCTCACGAAATTTATGGATTTTTGATTTTTAAGTATAAAGAGCCATCCAATGTGCTGTGTTTCACTATCCAGTTGTCTTTGAAATGGATATCGTGGCAAGATTCCTTTGCACAGCTGCTGCCATCAAAGAGATGTTCGCTGTATTCTACCGTTTCTGGCTATCACTACTCCGTCGATAGTTGAAATTTCCAGCCTCTATAGTAATATTAAGGCTGTATACATATCGTACATCATTCTTATTCATTATACCTTAAAAATATTTTAAATTGACTCTTTTCCTTTTCCCTTCTTTGACTTCTGATACCACTTACTAATTTGACGTTTCAGTTAATGATCTTGTAACACCAAACAGTCGAATGCTAATCTATAACCTTGGTCACATCATAATCTGCCTGGCAAGACACAGAAAATATGGTCCTATTAATGAATAGAAATTGCATTCACGAGTATAGACATATTTTCTTCTAACAAATAAACTTAATAACTTTATCTACGAAAAAAACATAAACGCAGAAAGACTAAAGTAAAATCGACCTGGAGTGTCCAGTTTCATATCCTTTCCAACTAAATCTTTTTTCACTAGCAAAACCTCGAATGAGGGATTGTTTCATTTACCCCTTTTCTGACTTTCATTCTTGGAATTATTGATTCACTTAACAATTGGCACCTGGATAGCATGGAAAAATATCTCCACACTGAATTTTTCCGACGGTAAATCAACATGTTTTCTTCCACACAATCCAGATGTACTAAATAAAATTCGAATATTGAAGATAATTACCGGAAAGCTGAGGACTCTTCAATCTATTCCAAAGTTGATGGATAACGCCCTATTGTCAGCAGAAAACATTCATTCATCTTTCATCTTTCGTTGAAAATGATGGGCGTGTCATTTGCATGGTTCCTATACAAATTTTCATCCTTATTATGGCCGAATTATGGCATATTTATTAGGGTGCTAGAATTCGGTACCAGAGTCCGTGGGTTCGAATCGCACAGTGGCATGGATGTTCGTAACAGTTCGGAATCGGCTTTAAGCTGTAAGTCCCGGTCTCATTAGCCCTCGTGTTGCAAAATGTAGACCGTAGCACTCTAAACCAAACCATCTTTATTATGTACCCTACCTCCCCTAGAAGTTTGTCGCAGCATTTACGGGACACCCTGTATTTATGAAAAAAAGTACTTTTCAGAGATATACATTTCTTAATATTGTTATCACAAATAGACGTTTATTTTAATATGATACTCTTATCAGCATTGTTATACTTACAAAAGGATTTATAAAAACTTTATTTAAATTATTTAAATATTTTACGCAAAGAAATCCTGTTCATTTAAGCCGAAATAAATTAAAAAATTCAAGAAATGTATATAATGTAAGTGTAATTTTCAAGTGCATAAAAAATGTCATACAAGAAAATGATTACTTCAGAAAATAATGTCAAAACGGATTTTAAAAAATATTTTAAATGTTATTTTTTATGAGCTATTTTTCCACAATCTACTTTTATCTTTCCAGTTTGGATATCGCGTAAATTGAAAAAAAAGGTTTGAAAATGTAAATGTGCATATTAAATAACTCATTTATCATACTGAAAATTCAAAATCATTCTCCTGTCAGGTGTTTTTAGTACAGATCTATCTTACGGAGACACTTTAAATTGGTAGAAATATAAAAGAGATATAAAAAGTCTGATTTACATTTATATTGGTACATAAGAAATTCGGCCATTTTTTCATACGAATATGTCGAACAATTTTCTGTCAGTATATATTATAAGATGTGACTTGCGTTATGGATGTGAACATAAATTTCACTGACTCTTTTTTTTATATAGAGCGGAGTTCTGATATATGTTTTAGGTATTCAACATGTCTACATATTTTTACAGATTATTTTATTGCATCTGTATGATTTTCTCAGTAAATCAGTGTTTCTTGAAATAAATGAAAATAGAGCTCTGGAAATTTCTAAAACAATAAATTTTAAAAGAAAATATATGTATTAACTTCAGTTTTTCAGTATGTTTTAAGTCAAACTTCTCTAGAAAAATTTAATAGCTCAAGCTTTAAAAGCAAAATATATCTTTATTATACGATGTAAATAATACACATAATACACTGATAATAATATTCAATAAAAAATTCGGCTTTGAAAATTTCTAAAACAATAATTTTTGAAAGAAAATATATGTATTAACTTCAGTTTTTCAATATATTTTAAATTAAACTTCTCTAGAAAAATTTAATAGCTCAAGCTTTAAAAACAAAATATATCTTTATTATGCGATGTAAATAATACACATAATACACTGATAATATTAAATAATAAAGTAGAGCTCTGAAAATTTCTAAAACAATAATTTGTGGCAGAATATATATGTATTAACTTCAGTTTTTCAATATATATTAAATCAAACTTCTCTAGAAAAATTTAATAGCTCAAGCTTTAAAAACAAAATATATCTTTATTATGCGATGTAAATAATACACATAATACACTGATAATATTAAATAATAAAGTAGAGCTCTGGAAATTTTTAAACCAATAATTTTTGAAAGAAAATATATGTATTAACTTCAGTTTTTCAATATATTTTAAATTAAACTTCTCTAGAAAAATTTAATTGCTCAAGCTTTAAAAGCAAAATATATCTTTATTATGCGATGTAAATAATACACTGATAATAATATTAAATAATAAAATAGAGCTCTGGAAATTTCTAAAACAATAATTTTTTAAAGAAAGTATATGTATTAAATTCAGTTTTTTAATATATTTTAAATTAAATTTCTCTAGAAAAATTTATTAGCTCAAGCTTCAAAAGCAAAATATATCTTTATTATGCGATGTAAATAATACACTGATAATAATATTAAATAATAAAATAGAGCTCTGGAAATTTCTAAAACAATAATGTTTGAAAGAAAATATATGTATTAACTTCAGTTTTTCAATATATTTTAAACTAAACTTTTCTAGAAAAATTTAATAGCTCAAGCTTCAAAAGCAAAATATATCTTTATTATGCGATGTAAATAATACACATAATAATATTAAATAATAAAATAGTGCTCTGGAAATTTCTAAAACAATAACTTTTTAAAGAAAGTATATGTATTAAATTCAGTTTTTTAATATATTTTAAATTAAATTTCTCTAGAAAACTTTATTAGCTCAAGCTTCAAAAGCAAAATATATCTTTATTATGCGATGTAAATAATACACTGATAATAATATTAAATAATAAAATAGTGCTCTGGAAATTTCTAAAACAATAATTTTTTAAAGAAAGTATATGTATTAAATTCAGTTTTTTAATATATTTTAAATTAAATTTCTCTAGAAAACTTTATTAGCTCAAGCTTCAAAAGCAAAATATATCTTTATTATGCGATGTAAATAATACAGTATAAGTGTTTTTGTGTCATAATTATACTTCTATGGGATTTTAACTACCAGTATTTCCCTTTAAAATAGAGAGATGGTATACGCATGTTTGCCTTTTCAAGAGTTTGGTTTGATTTGGAGAGCTACGATCTACTGTTTTGCTCACGGGGGCTGATGAGACCGGGACCTACTGCTTAAAGCCGCTTCCGAACGACTACGAACAACCATGTCATCAGCGGGATTCGAACCCACGAACTCCGGTACCGAAGAGCAGCTCTACCATTCGGCCATTGTTCGGCTAATTTTCAAGGTAATTAGAGTAATTCAGTTTATAGTTCAATATGTTTGTTTGTTTGGTTTGGAAAGCTACGGTCTACTGTTTTGCACACGATTGCTAATGAGACCGGGACCTACTGCTTAAAGCCAATTCCAAATGGCTACGAACATCCATGACACAGTGGGATTCGAACTCACAAACTCCGGTTCCGAAGGCCAGCACCCTAACCATTCGGCCAGCGTTCGGCCTAGTTCGATATGAAGCAATGGACGGAAATATTAATTAGATAATGTATTTGTTGTCTGACAACGCAAGTGTTCATTATGTAGTTGTTGTTATTTGACATGCCACTTGGACAAACCAAGGACGATTGAGCCTGCTGGCTCTCGTATTAAGGCCAAGCGGTGAGCCTTTCGTTTTAATGAGCACCATTAAGGTGAAAGAACGACTTCGCTCAAGTAGGCCCTTCTAATTTTGAAGCAGGGAAGAAGCAGAAGACCTATAGACTTGGCCTGCCACCCCCAGAGGTATTGATGGAGAACTTGGAGGACATTGTGACCACGAACATATTTCCCTTTCGTGGGCCGTGGGAAGATTATTTCCCACCTACACAATCTTACAAAATACAACTGTGGGAACCTGCGCAAAACCCATTATAATAGATTGGTCTTGTTACTGAAACGACGGTAAGACTGATTCACGCTTCGGTTTTGCTCTGTCATCAATTGTTCGATCAATTGAATAAAATTAGCAGCTCTGTTTTGAAAGTTTGGAAAAGTGTAGTGAGAAATAAATGGCCCACGAAAGGGTAAAATGCCACATTCACCTTTACCGTGCACGGTGGATCTTAGGTCGCCTCCGGTTCCGATCCAGCAACCTCTCAGTTACGAGATCGTTGCTTTTGCCGACTGAGCTACCGCAGCTCATGTCTTCATTCTGCTAAAGCCACAAAAACTCAAAGAATCATTCTGTAGAAGACATACTACAAAACTCATGGTCTTCATCTCCCACAGCTAGAAATTTTTATTTTCAGCTCTCTTATGATGCCAGTTATCGGTAGGTCAAGCTTTCAACTAGAGATGAGTTCAGAGTCGCTTAAAGAATAATCCAACTAGGCTGTGCGTACCATTTTTGACAAAAGTGTGATGTTGCTAATCTGATAACGAGCACAGTGCAATTATAAAGAACCGCGACAACAAAAAATGTGTTGGATGTAACTATATGCTATGGTAATATATTTAGAAATATGCTTCTTTATTGCTTTTAAAATATTAAGTAAACCTAATCTTTGAATGTTTAGATATTTTATGTAACAGAGACATTTAGGTGTACCTTAAAGTTGTATCTAATATTTAGATCTTTTCAGATTGTAATTTAAAGTCTTTTGCCTTTAAATTATACTCTAACATCAATAATTAGACATTTTATGTAACAGAGATATTTAGGTTTGCCTTACGGTTGCATCTAATAGTTAGATCTTTTCAAATTGTAGTTTTAAGTCTTGTGTCTTTAAATGATACTATAACGTCAATAATTTGGAAAAAATATTACAGTTGTGAAGTGGATTACTGTTTAGTATAAAATAAAATTTAGTGAAATTTTTAAGTAGAACCACATATAAGTTTAAGTATAAAGCTGATATATCTATCAATAGAAAATAAATAACTTTCTATATATAGCGATAAAAAAAGTGAATAATAAGGATGTTTAAGTCACTTTGTTTCACGCCTTAGACCATAGGCCTGCGCCTTATTTAATCCTGAATCCAGCCAAATCGATGACTGTTAGAGAAGACATCATTCTTTTGGTTGCAATAAGAGCAATAGGTAAATTACAGCTGTCTTTTATGTTTATTATCTAACTACATCATCTTAGTAATTACTCCATTGTCGTAAGCACAACAACTCTACATTAGTAAACAATGTCGTCTATACTTTATTATCTGTATAGCGCATTATCTAGAGATAAACAGCACGCAACCGGAGGCTTGGGGTTTAACTCAGCCAGTTAAATGTCTTAGTGACGTGACCGGTAACTTCAAGGAAATATCGTGAGCATAACACTATGCTTTTAACTGAAGAAGATTCAGAAAATAGGCGAAAATGAAAGTCTTAAACTTCAATTCAAACCATGAAAATTCCTCTACAAATGTGAAATATTAAAACATATTGAGAGAAGATAGGTAACTTAATTTAAACCCTTAATAACCAGTTTTTTTTTAAAGGCCGGCCAGAAAAACTCAATTTTTTAATGTAAAAAACACAATTTAGAACGTTGTCTTGTCAAGAAAATTACAAATTAAAAAAATAATCAAAATTTTCATTGCAATTTTGGATTTTGATAACATCTCAAAAAATAGTCGAATATTGCAATATTACAAGCATATAGAGTTTTTTTTTCTTTCTTTTCGAATTCCCATTTCAGAATAAACATTATTATCAGTAAAAATACTCATTTATACTTTTAAAACACAAATAATAGGAATGCTAGTATTTATAAAATTGATTAAATTTTTCTTTTGAGTGATATATTTCGAAACAAGGTTCAGCACATAGCTCAACATTGCAACTATAAAACATGTAACGGCTCTCCTTGCTTTTACTTTTTTCTTTGCTATCTCTTTCAGCACAACACACAGAATAAGTCAAGAATAAAGTATTTAAAGTCATGCCTCTAGTCAAGATGTCTTTACAGCCAGAGATTAGTAATAAAATAGTTAACAATTCTATTTTATTTTACATTATATTTAAGTAAAATATATATTGAAGAAAAAGCGAATCAGAATATGAATATGAATATGCTGTCGGAAAGAGGCTCACAAGGAAGAGATAAGTCGTAAGTGATAAGTAGAAATATATATATATATATATATATATATATATATATATATATGTATTTTATATATATATATTATACTTGAATTAGTAAGTGTTATAGGTAAATGATAAATATCAATATCAATATATGATATGATAAAATATTAATGAAACGATTGTTTTTTTTTCTTTCACATTGTTATTTCCAATTCTCAACTGCATTTGAGTGTGAAAAGTTAAGCATAAAGTACAACGCCGCTCGAATTATCTCGAGTGTATACAATTTGACCAGAATCTCGCGCTCGAGTTAACTCGAGCGTGCACACTAAGGGGTTAAAAGGTCTAGACATGTAGCTTTGTAGAAATCTATATCATTTGACCCTTTGAATCTCAACAATATTGAATTAAAATATATTTACTTCAATGTCAGATTATATTAATTTAGATATGTACAAAACTTTTGAAAAATTTAAGACTAAAATTAAATTTGTAAATATGTTTGTTAATTTATTTGTAAATAAGTGTATTTTGTACAAATTTTTTTTTGTATTTCTTATTAATATCGTAAATTAATTCGGACAAAATTCTATGCATAAATAATATGAAAATATTTTTCTCTGACACTTGCTTTCGGCTTTTCCCCTTTTTGGTAATAGAACAAATTCAAAGTTTTTTAGCAATAATTATATGCATACGATTAGATAATAGTTGAAACTTTATTACAAAAATTGAATTTAGTATCTGTATCTGATACGGAATCTATAAGTAGATAGGAATTATTACTGTTATATCGATAGTGGCGATCAATAAGCTTTTCTAAGCTCATTGTGAAATATATCATTTTATACTCTTAAAATATGCCACACAATGACACAAAATGTAAATTTCAAGATAAATATGTATCTACAATATTGAAAAAAATATTTACGAGGAATTGTAAACATGTAGGTAATAATTAATAAATATTTGGTTACAAATACTTATAACTAATCAAAGGCGATACGAAATCAAACGAAATAATCTAATAGGAAAAAGAGTGCAATATACTCATACAGATTATTAAACCTTTTCTGTCAATATTGAATAGTTAACTCTAAGGTAGACCTCGAAAACTTAATAACTTTGATCATGATTTATTTTCTTACTTTAGTTTGTTAATATAATTCTGTAAAATTTCCAAACATATTGAGGCAAACTCTTAATTATTTTGATAGTTATTATTTATTAATATTAATTAGATAAAGTTATATTAATTTAATTAGAAATATAGCTTTAATGCCTTGAACTTAATAGATGCAGAAAGACGTCTCTAAAATATTAAAAGAAAAACATAATGGTATTAAAAATATATATTTCTCTCCATACAATATGGCAACAATTTTCCTTTTTTTAAGTTAGTAACGGGCACATTTTATTTTTCTAAACATTTTAATTTAAAATATATTTTTCTTTATGTGCTATAAAGTAAATAATCGATAATTTAAAAAGGGTTGCTACAACATGAAATAGATATGAAATGTTCAAAATTTTCATAAATTCAAAAGATGCAGTTTTGAAAAAAAATTAACAATAGCAACAATTTTATTGCCTATTTTAGTAACATGCAATATATTATACGCATATACATTATGAAATTATGGATACAGAAATTCTTCAGATTCCAATTCGTATTTATAAATGATAATTCAATAAAATAGAAAATTCGAACCTTGAATTAAATTTCACCCACCTAAAATCCAGTTGCTGCATTATTAAAGAATCTTTCTAAAACTCCTTTTGTATTTTTTACAAATGTATTGAAATCACCAAAACAATGGAATCATAGTGACTTTTTTATACTAAAAAATAAACTGACGTGAGTTCCTTATGGTTAATACAGTATGAAAAGAAACTAAATAAATCCCAAATATGCCTCTCTCGCCTAAAATAGAAATCTATGCAGTATACATTTTGCATCGTTACATTCGTAATTCTTTGCACGGTGGTTGGAAACGAACGTCAGAAACGGAAATGAAACAAATCGGCGAGAGTTCTGAAATTGAATTCAAAATTACCTTCGATGAAATATTTCTACGTTTTTTTACATGTTCTTACAGATTCCTTTTTGCATAAAAAAGCATTAAAAATCAACGAAATTTCGGGTTCTGAGGAAATTGGTGGGTACTTGTCAAGGTAAAAATTTATAGTTAAGCTCCGCTGATTTATAGAATGATATAGTTGGCGGATTCATAACATTATGTTTCTCGAGGAATACTCTTTTGTATTCAAGGTAATGATATTTAAGGTAGACGTAAGCATTTATATAAGTTTGTATAAAGAAGACTTGCATATCCCCTAACTCGTATATATATATATATATATATATATATATTTATATATATATATATATATAATATTATATATATATACATTTATATACATATTATATATATATATATTTATATAATATATATATAGTATATATATTAATATATTTATATTAAATTTAAATTAATTAGATGCTGTTGACTTATAAATTGATACAGTTAGTACATTCATGATAAATTTGAAGAATTATTCTTTGCAACTACCGTATAGCCCGTCATATATGACTGGATCAGTGAAATTTTTAACTTTTCAGAATTTTACTGTACCCTGTGAATAATACTTGTGCTATTCAAGGATATTTAATGATATTTAAGGAAAACGTATGCATTTCTATAACTTTGAATGAAGAAGAATTATATATGCCCTAATTCGTATATATATATATATATATATATATATATATATATATATATATATATATATATAATATATATATATATATATATATATTATATATATATATATATTATATATATACGAATTAATATAAAATTATTCTTATATATATATATTATATATATATATTTACGAATTAGGGCATATACAATTCTTTTTATATATATATATATTTTTATATATAATATAATATATATATATATATATATATATATATATATATATATATTTATAATTACAATATTAGATGCTATGATTTTTAATTGATACAGTTTATACACATGAAATTTGGAGAATTATTCTTTGCAACTAGTATAGCCCGTCATATGACGGGATCAGTGAAATTTTTAACTTTCCAGAATTTTACTGTACCCTATGAGGAATATTGTGCTATTCAAGGTAAATGATATTAAGGAAAACGTATGCATTTCTATAATTTGAATAAAGAAGAATATATATGCTCTTATTCGTGTATATTTTATATATAATATATATATATATATTATACGAATTAGATACAATTTTCTTCTTTTTATATATATATATAACATATATATTTATATATAATATATATATCTTATATATATATATATATCTTATATACGGAAGAATAAAATATTTTGATTTTATTTTCGATAAATGCTTTTTAGAGTCGAATTTAATTCAAGTAATGATATTTAGCGAAAAAGTATGAATTTATATAACTTTGCATAAAGAAGAACTGCGCATACCCTATGTATATATAAATTTAATTACAAATATTAGATGCTATTTATTTATAAATTGATACAGTTGTACATTCATGATAAATTTGGAGAATTATTCTTTGCAACTATCATATAGCCCGTATATGAACGGGATAGTGAAATTTTTAACTTTCAGAATTGTACTGTACCCTATGAGGAATAGTCTGTGCTATTCAAGGTAATTAATATTTAAGGAAAACTTATGCAATTTCTATAACTTTGCATAAAGAAGAACTGCGCATCGAACACATATATATAAATCTAATTACAAATATTAGATCCTATTATATATAAATGATACAGTTAGTACATTGATGATAAATTTGGAGAATTATTCTTTGTAACTAGCATATAGCCCGTTATACGGGATCAGTGAAATTTTTAACTTTCCAGAATTGTACTGTACCCTATGAGATTTGTGCTATTCAAGGTGTGGAATAAGACTACTACATTTTTTCCTTTATTTTGAATAAAGAAGAAAAAATGCGATGCCGTAATATATTTATATTCTAATTACAAATATTAGATGAAGTCTTTTATAAGTTGATACAGTTTATACATTGATGATAAATTTGGAAGAATCATCTTTGTAACTAGCATATAGCCCGTCATGTGACAAGTGAAATTTTTTAATTTTCGAATTGTACTTACCCTATGAGTCGAAATTTATTCAAGGTAATGATATTTAGCGAAAACGTATGCATTTCTATAACTTTGCATAAAGAAGAACTGCGCATACCCTAACTCGTATATATAAATCTAATTACAAATATTAGATGCTATTGATTTATAAGTTGATACAGTTTATACATTGATGATAAATTTGGAGAACTAATCTTTGTAACTAGCATATAACCCGTTATGTGACGGGATCAGTGAAATTTTAACTTTCCAGAATTGTACTGTACCCTATGAGGAATACTCTGTGCTATTCAAGGTTATGATATTTTAGGGAAACGCATACATTTATATGTTTGCATAAAGTATAACTGCGTATGCCCTAACTCATATATATAAATTTAATTACAAATATTACATGGAATTTATTTATAAATTGATACAGTTTGTACATTCATGATATTTGGAGAAATTATTCTTTAACTATCATATAGCCCGTCATATAACGGGAGCAAATGAAATTTTTATCTTTCCAGAATTGTACTGAACGCTACTTGGAATAGTCTGTGCTATTCAAGGTAATTACATTTAAGGAAAACTTATGCATTTCTATAACTTTGCATAAAGAAGAACTGCGCATACCCTAACTCGTATATATAAATCTAATTACAAATATTAGATCCTATTGATTTATAAAATGATACAGTTAGTACATTGACGATAAATTTGGAGAATTATTCTTTGTAACTAGCATATAGCCCGTTATGTGACGGGATCAGTGAAATTTTTAACTTTCCAGAATTGTACTGTACCCTATGAGGAAGAGTTTGAGCTATTCAAAGTGTGGAAAAGGGAAAGACGAACTATGATCCATGGTTTTATCCTTTTGTATTTTTTTGAAAGTTTTTCCCTTGGCGAATGGCAACGGAAAAGAGAAGAACGATTTTTTGTTTTTTATTTCCGTTTTTGAGTTCTCTTATAATCTATGTATAATGTACGTTTTTTAGTGTTTCGTCGTGTTAAATAAATGTATTATTCGTTACGAAAGGTTTCATCTTTAAATCGTGATTGAAGAATACATCTTTCCAGTGCGTCCCACGGAACCCGAAGTTGAATGGGTAAGAGCCTTTTGATATTAATTTTTCGATAAATGCTCTTCCCTTAAAGTCGAAATTTAATACAAGGTGATGATATTTAGCGAAAACGTATGAATTTATATAACTTTGCATAAAGAAGAACTGCGCATACCCTAACTCGTATATATATAAATCTAATTACAAATATTAGATGCTATTGATTTATAAGTTGATACAGTTTATATACATTGATGATAAATTTGGAGAACTAATCTTTGTAACTAGCATATAGCCCGTTATGTGACGGAAACAGTGAAATTTTTAACTTTCCAGAATTGTACTGTACCCTATGAGGAATACTCAGTGCTATTCAAGGTAATAATATTTAGCGAAAACGTATGCATTTCTATAACTTTGAATAAAGAAGAACTGAGCTCATGCCCGTAACTCATATATATAAAATCTAATTACAAATATTAGATGCTATTGATTTGTAAATTGATACAGTTAGTACATTCATGATAAATTTGGAGTATTATTGTTTGCAACTAGCATATAGCCAGTCAAATGACGGGAGTAGTGAAATTTTTAACTTTTTAGAATCGTACTGTACCCTATGAGGAATACTGTGCTATTCAAGGTAATATATTTAAGGAAAACGTATGCATTTCTATGTAACTTTGAATAAAGAAGAACTGCTCATGCTTTAACTCATATATATAAATCTAATTACAAATATTAGATTCTATTGATTTATAAATTGATACAGTTTGTACATTCATGATAAATTTGGAGTATTATTGTTTGCAACTAGCATATAGCCCGTCATATGAAGGATCAGTGAAATTTTTAATTTTCCAGAATTGAACTGTATCTATTAGGCATAAAAAAACGTTAAGTTTTTCTGAGAATTATCTTGTAACTATAATCGATGATTCAATTTAAAATTATCACATATGTCCTAATCTTTTATAAAGAAGAACTGCAGTGATAAAATGTATGAAAATAATGCAGATATAATTATATAAAAACAAGAAATTATTAAATGAGATTTATAAAGATAAGTCATGATGTTAGAAAAAATATATTTTTTTTTCTATAATGGGATAAATTGATAAAATTTATAGTACATTTATGCTGAAGTAGGGCTTGAAATAATATATTTTAAATGCTCGAAAAGTATTTATTTCGAAAGTAAAAAAACAGTATTTTCCGCTGTATGAATTATTTAACAAATATAAATCGATTGATTTAAAAATAAGCGTTACTCTTTTTTGAATTTTTATAAATAATCATCTACATCAATTAGGTTCAACCGCTTTTAAATTCGAGGACAAACGGACAGATAAATTATTATTATTATAAAGGTATGAAAGGATAAATAAAAGTAATGAAAATCGTGTATTCTTACAGTTCTACAAAAAAATATATTTATTTTATATAGACAGTAGTACGACTCGAAAAATTATCTTTTTTAAAGCTGTAAATAAAAATTGTAAAATGTTTTTAAATAAAATTAGTTTTGATGGAAAAGTATGAAAAAATTATTTAAAAATAATACCAAAATACAGTCATCACAAACGTTATTTAGATTAAATATTAAAATCCATTTGATAGATACAGAAACTCATAATACAATATGATACATTATGAAATTTAGAAATTCCAGTAAATTAATGTGTTAAATTCTAAATAAACAAACAAACGTACAGACTAAAAAAAAAGTTATTTATTCTATTATAACAGACTAGTTGCACTGACAAAAACAGATACTTTAATTTTAGAGGATTGTAATAGTCTCAATAAATATTATTTTTAATAAAAAAATTTTTAATCGGATCAATTGAATTAAGCTATTCTCGAATTAACGGAATTACATAAACATTTCATAAACACCTATTTAATTTCTATTACACACATTGGATACAGATTACAATAAATTGGCATTGTAATAGTCAATAAGCTCGATATTCTGGATTTTTAATAAAAAACATTTTTTATCGGATCAATTGAATCTGCTATTTTCGATTAACGGAATTACATAAACAAAATTCCTCAAAGTCAGTCCTACCGTTCAGGAATTCTATTACAAACACATTAGATACATTGGATTACAAAAACATTGGCATTGTAAATTCAATAAGGTCGATATTTTGGATTTTTAATAAAAAACATTTTTATCGGATCAATTGAATCTAAGCTATTCTCGAATTAACGGAATTACATAAACAAAATTTCATCAAAGTCAGTCCTACCGTTAGATCTTCTATTACAAACACATTGGATACATTGGATTACAAACACATTGGCATTGTAATAGTCTCAATAAGCTCGAAATTCTGGATTTTTAATAAAAAAAAATTTTATAGGATCAATTGAATCTAAGCTATTCTCGAATTAACGGAATTACATAAACAAAATTTCATCAAAGTCAGTCCTACCGTTTAGGAGGAGTTCTATTACAAACACATTGGATACATTGGATTACAAACACATTGGTATTGTAATAGTCTCAATAAGCTCGATATTCTGGATTTTTAATAAAAAACATTTTTCATTGGATCAATTGAATCTAAGCTATTCTCGAATTAACGGAATTACATAAACAAAATTTCATCAAAGTCAGTCCTACCGTTCAGGAGGAGTTCTATTTATAAAAACACATATACATTGGATTACAAACACATTGGCATTGTAATAGTCTCAATAAGCTCGATATTTTGGATTTTTAATAAAAAACATTTTTATCGGATCAATTGAATCTAAGCTATTCTCGAATTAACGGAATTACATAAACAAAATTTCATCAAAGTCAGTCCTACCGTTCAGGAGGAGTTCTATTACAAACACATTGGATACATTGGATTACAAACACATTGGCATTGTAATAGTCTCAATAAGCTCGATATTCTGGATTTTACATAAAAAACATTTTTATCGGATTAATTGAATCTAAGCTATTCTCGAATTAACGGAATTACATAAACAAAATTTCATCAAAGTCAGTCCAAGATAATACTTTTAATACAATGACATTTTCGGAGTTATTTTTATTTCGAATTTGTTATTCGTAATTTGAAACACACAAAATAAAAATATTTTATTAAATTTTCTTTAAAAAATTATTTTAAAATTTCTTGAAGCCACCACGCTTACCGTCATTGGAGACTTACTTAGATTAAATTAAAATTCCCACATCGCCTGTACGGGAATTCGATCCTGGATTTTGTCCTGTCGTCTGCGCCAAGATATAGTGAAGAGTGTCAAACAGCATTATAATTACCTTAATCAGTGAGCAATTCTGGATTTTTTTAAAAATTCTTCCGGATCAAATTGTGAATCTAAACCATTCTAGAATCAACTTAATTACATACACAAAATTTCATCAAAATCAGTCCAACCGTTTAGGAGGAGTTCTATTACAAACACATGGACAGTATTTTATATATAAAGATAATACTTTTAATACAATGACATTTTCGGAGTTATTTTTATTTCGAATTTGTTATTCGTAATTTGAAACACACAAAATAAAAATATTTTATTAAATTTTCTTTAAAAAATTATTTTAAAATTTCTTGAAGCCTCCACGCTTACCGTCATTGGAGACTTACTTAGATTAAATTAAAATACCCACATCGCCGGTACGGGAATTCGACCCTGGATTTTGTCCTGTCGTCTGCGCCACAGATACAGTGAAGAGTGTCAAGCAGCATTATAATTACCTTAATCAGTGCGCAATTCTGGATTTTTTTAAAAATTCTTTCGAATCAAATTGTGAATCTAAACCATTCTAGAATCAACTTAATTACATACACAAAATTTCATCAAAATCAGTCCAGCCGTTTAGGAGATCTATTACAAACACACGGACAGAAGAGTTTTATAAAGAATATACTTTATATATACAATACATTTATAGTTATTTATATATATATATATATATGTGTTATTATATTTATAAATATAAAAATATTTTATTATAATTTCTTTATAATTTATTTTATATAAAATATTTTAAATATTATATTATATTACTTAGATTAAATTATATATATACATATGTACAGGAATTATATTATATATATGTATATATACAATTATTATATAAACAGCATTTATAATATAATAAAATTCTATTTTTTTAAATATTCTTTATAAATTAATATATATACCATTTATATATCAATTAATACATACACAAAATTTAACAAATATATATATATTATTTATTACATATATATATACAGAATAGTTATATATATAATATATATATATATATTTTTTATATATATATATATATATATATTTTTATATTTATATATATATATATATATATATATATTATATATATTTATATATTTATATATATATATATATATATATATATATATTATACATATATATACATATTTATTATACATATTATATACATATATATATATAATATATATATATATATATATATATTTTTATATATATATATATAAATATATATATATATAATATATATATATATTATATATTTATATATTTATTATATAACATACATATACATATATACATATAATACATATATACATATTTATATATATATATATATATATATATTTTATATAATATATTATATATATATATATATTATATATAAGAATTATATGTATATAGAAGAATTTTACGTATAAAGATAATACTTTTTATACATTGACATTTTCGGAGTTATTTTTATTTCTAACTAGCTGCTTCGCACCAAGCCTTCGGTCTGGGTTTTTAAATATTTCGGTGAAATGTTTAGAATCACTATTAAAGATAATAAGACGTATTGATAGAAATGCTGAATAAATATCGTATGTTTCAGATTGTTGACGATTATAACAGTTTATTAATAGCCGATTGTCCAGTAAGTGCTCTTTGTTGCCCGTGATCCGCTGCATAATAATTCCCAATTTACCGACTTTTTTAATGTAGGAGTCAAATTTCAAAATACTGGGGAGAGTAATATATAAATGTACTGTTCTGAATTTGATAATTCATTTCCGAGATTGGATGACTTTTAGTACTAATGTTTCACATACATAAAAATTAAATTTTAAACAACAAAACATATAACGATCACTTTTTCTTTAAAAAATGGCAATAGTGAAATAAAAACAAATTTGATAGAACATGGCGAATTTGCAATTATTGAAAATAAAAATCATGCCATCATATAAGAGAAAAAATACTAACTTCCTAAAAAATTTGAGAAAGTAAAATAAAGATTTGCGTATTTTGATGAAGTAAAAAATTTAGCTATTAAAAATAAAATGATTTTGATATTGGGATATTTCAAAGAAAGAAAAAGGAATGACAAATAGTTTGAACTATAGGCAATAAATGGCACCACTATTATAAAGAATTATATCAAAAGTAAGGTCTTGAAAAATTCGTCAAGAATATAATAAATCCCTAACAAAAATACCAAAATGTGCCGCAGTTTAAATTTTCCAAACAAACAGCGGTTTGGCAGGATAGGCGATAGTAAATTTCGAGGTTAAATTGAATTGATACTACGCAGACGATGTTTAAATAATATAAAATAAGAAATGAATAAATGAAATATTTAAAGGAATGACATCATAATGATAGAAAAATATCCTTTTCACCTATTTATTATGTGATAAATAAAAAATTTTAATCTCCTGCTTTTAACCGAGGAAAACTGCGTTTAAAACAATTACTTGGGATGACGTCACAATGCTAGAAATATTGCTTCTTTCACTTAGTTATGATGCGATAAATTAGAAAATTAATCGTTTGCGTTTAACCGGAGGAAAATAATGCTTGGAATAATGATATGAAATGCTCGAAAAAAGGGGAAGGAATGGATTTCGAACTTTAAAAATTTACAAAAACCTTCCTAGGGATATACCTAAGAATTTCCCAAATTTTCACGGTGATTGGATGCATGGTTTTTGAGTCTATTGAGTACAGACAGACAGACAGACACAAATTCATTTATATATATATATATATATATATATATATATATATATATAGATTTGTTATTCGTAATTTGAAACACACAAAATAAAAATATTTTATTTAATTTTCTTTAAAAAATTACTTTAAAAATGATTGACGCCACCTCGCGTACAGTCATCTCAAACTTACTTACATTAAGTTAAAAATCCCACATCGTCTGTATGAGAATTCGACCCTGGATTTTGTGCTGTCGTCTGCGCCACAGATACAGTGAAGAGTGTCAAGTAGCAGTATAATTATCTTATTAAATGTACAATTCTGGAATATTTAAAAACATTCTAACTGATCAAATTGGGAATCTAATCCATTATTGAATCAACTTAACCTTTTCGGGATTGGCGGTTGTTATTTCAACCGGATCTTGAAATCTTCAAAAAGACAGCTATGAATGTAAAATAAACCTGGAACTTCCTCTCCTTACTGTCTTTTATTCAGCTGTCATCAGAAACATTGTTATCAATCACAGGTTTTATGTTCTTATTTCCGGAAGGCTACATTTCTTTTGTTCAAAAGTAAGAAGCACTAAAGCATACTTTCCTGTATCTACATGAATGTCGACAAAATTCCCACCTCGGACAGGTTAATTACATACACAAAATTTCATCAAAATCCATCCAACTGTTTAGAATCACTTATATAAACACACGGACAGAAGAATTTTACATTTAAAAATAGACGGATAATAACAATGAGTTTTGCAAAATTTAATTTAATCTGGTTAAAGCATACGCAATACACTACAATGAAATATAGAAGTTAGGTTTATTATTGTTGTGACTAGTAGATTTGTTGTGTGAAGTGATGAAATTTTTTGTTTTGAATTCTTAATTTAATAAAAGAAGATAATAATTGAAAATAATTACTAATTATAGTCTTGTTTAAACAAAGAGATGAAGTTTAAATACTTTGAATGCAAATTTTCTGTCTCGATAACAAATTAATTCTACTTTTAATTAAAATGAGAATTTAATATGCATTTAAATTGACTAGAAAAGTTGAGGATTTCTGCCTTAGAAAAAAAATTATTCAAGGCAATTTATGCTAAAATTCGTTTTATAAAACTATTAACTAAGCATTTCGAAATTTATAAATATGTACTTTTGATTATAATTGAATCAATATAATTTTAATAAAACCATATAACTTTGCTTTTTAAATATTCACTTTTGAAATATTTTGTGAAATTTTTAAATCATCATTTACACACTAATTTTCAGGTAATTGTTTTAATTTCACAGATTGATAATTAAAAATTTTTTAATATTTTATGTATTAATTTGTTGAAATATTGAATTGCTAAAAAGGGAAATTTTTGTGTTTGTGTGTTTAATTTTCTAAAAAAATGGACTTACGTAACTTATTATTTAATGATCTAATGAAAATTAAAACGAAAATTTTTAATGTAAAGAATTTACTCATACTTCTTTTAATACATGTGTGTAATATATGTATTTTATAATTATAAATATATGTATTATGTATCTTAATATAGCTCATTATGTGTATTTTATAAATCTAAACTAAGACTTCATAAAAATCTTTTTAATTTCACAGATTGATAATTAAAAATTTCCGAACATTTTATGAATTTATTTGTTGAAATACTGAATTGTTAAACAGGAAAATTTATGTGTTTGTGTGTTTAATTTAAGCAAAAACATTTACTTTCCTAATTTCATATTTAATAATCTAGTGAAAATTAAAATTAAATTTTTTAATATAATGAATATACTCATACTGCATTTAACATAAATATGTAATATATGTATTTCAGAAATCTAAATGTATGTATTATGTATCTTAATATATCTTAATACAGTGGACTCCCCTTAAAGAGATCAGTTTGGGCCACCGTAGTTTTGATAACAATAAACGATATGCTAACTTAGATAAATTTACCCTCCCCCTTTAATTCACACGTACTAAATTTCAAAATAAAATGAAAAAATTTACCTTATATTTAAGCACTGTATATTATACTCTAAAACATAAGAATTGTATACATAACTAAGAAAAAAATTGATGAATGGTTGGCTGTGTTGGAACAAAAACTCTTTTACAATAAAAATCTCTAATAGAAAAACAAATTTCCAACACTAAGGAGAAAACTAAGGAATGGCTACCCGACATTACTTACAGGTTCATTTCTAAAAAATCTGCAATAACACAAAACATCTCATAATGTATAAACTTCTCATTTCGCTCATATCAAACGGATGAGTACCAGAAAAATGAACAAGATTGTACGCTTGCTTACCTGGGTAGTAATACTGGAATAGGAGATCCACTATAAAAAGACAGTCATGGAACCTATACCCCTATGAACCTATAAATATAGTGCAAACTAGGCTTTTTATACTTTATTCAACACATAGCACGACATATTTACAAGGGACCTTTCCCCGTTAGACAAAACACTCACATATACAACACAAAAACAGAACTCATAACAACTTACATAACTACAATTAACCAAAAATCAAAAACCAGCATTATTTAGACCATTCTCTGTTCAACTTTTTTTTGGAACACCTGTCGTCATATCTTGGTATTAGTGGCAACTACCGTCAATTACACAACAGGCTGTCTACAATTGTTTCTAAGAAACTCATTGATAAATTGTTAGTAATCATTATATTTTATAAAGTCATTGGATCGGTGTTGTACTCCACGTTTCAAGTATTTCAAAGCATTTCTCATTTAACAACTTGTAGGAGGTGGCTCAGTGTCAAGAGATTTTTCATCTGACTCATCAGTTCCATCATTCATCTGCTTTCCCGTATCAATCTGACAGACTTCAGATTCTGTTAATGGGGAAGCCACTGGAATGCTTTGATTTACTTTCACCCATGACTCGAACTCGTAAAAGGTCATATTGGAAGGATTTTCTATTATTTCTTGAGATTTCTGGTAATTTTTTTCTCAAAATCAAATCATAAAATGTGAATACTTTCCTTCTCAGTTCTGATAAGAATGTGTTGCCTTCTGCTTATCTACAATGACATGCCATGTTTTCAATACATATTTTTCTACTACACTTATCAGAAAAAAATTTAGATTTTTCTGGTACAGTGGACGATGATCAGTTTGGGACACCGTAACATTGATAACAATAAACGATATGGAAAATGAGATAAATTTACCACCCCCTTTTCATTAACATGTACTAAATTTCAAAATAAAATGAAAAACTCACCACATATTTATGCACTGTACATTATCCTTTAAAACATAAGAATTGTATTCATAATTTAAAAAAACCATCAATTGTTGGCTGTCTACAATTTTTTTGGAAGCTCATTGATAAATTGTTCGTAATCATAATGTTTTATAAAGTCATAGGAGCGGTATTGTACTCCACGTTTCAACACTTTCAATGCATTTCTCATTTCAGTACTTGTAGGAAGTGGCTAAGTATCAAGAGATTTCTCATCTGACTCATCATTTCCATCATTCATCTGCTTTCCTATGACAATCTGACAGACATCAAATTCTGTTAATTTGAAAGCTACTGGAATGTTTTCATCTACATTCACTCAGGACTCGAACTCTTCTGAGGTCATATTCGAAGGATTTTCTATTATTACTTGAGATTTCAGGTAATTTTTTACTCAAAATCAAGGCATGACATGTGAATACTCGCCTTCCCAGTTCCGATAAGAATGTGTTGCCTTCTGCTTATCTGCAATGAAATGCTATGTTTTAAATACATATTTTTCTGCTACACTTATCAGACACAAATTTAGATTTTTCTTGTACAGTGGACGATGATCAGTTTGGACACCGTAACACTGATAACAATAACTTAATGATAACACTAAACGATATGCAAAATTAAATAAATTTCTCCCCCTTTAATTCCTAAGTACTAAATTTCAAAATAAAATGGAAAAACACACCTTATATTTATGTACTGTATATTATCCTTTAAAACACAAGAATTGTATACATAATTTTAAAAAATTGATCAATTGTTGACTGTCTACAATTTTTTCTAAGAAGCTCATTGATAAATTGTTCGTAATCATAATGTTTTTTAAAGTCATCGGAGCGGTGTTGTACTCCACGTTTCAACACATTCAGTGCATTTCTCATTTCAAACTTGTAGGAGGTGCCTCAGTAACAAGAGATTTTTTATCTGACTCATCAGTTTCCATCATTCATCTGCTTTCCTATGACAATCTATAACTTCACATATCCTTAAAGTATGGGCTATTTAAATTTATTTGTCTCACTAAAATGCAATGCAGTTTTCTTCTACAAACAGGATATTTTATGTGAAATTTCTGTATCTGGAAAAATTCTACCATCCCTCGGTGTTTATTCAATTTTCTATAAAAGTAGCAGTTTTTTCATCGTTAGGGATGATCGACAGTTTTGTAAGCATCT
>CM063510.1:7066769-7069269 GCA_032207245.1 Pardosa pseudoannulata | reverse complement strand
GATATTTAATTGATATCTTATAATAAGATATTTAATTTATATCTAATAATGAAATATTTAGTTGATATCTTGTAATAAGATATTTAATTAAAATCTTATAACAAGATACTTAATTGATATTTTATAATAAGATATTTAATTTATATCTTATAATAAGATATTTAATTTATATATTATAATGAGATATTTAATTGATATCTTATAAGATATTTAATTTATATCTAATAAAGAGATATTTAGTTGATATCTTGTACGAAGATATTTAATTGATATCTTAAAATAAGATACTTAATTGATATATTATAATAACATATTTAATTGACACATATAAATTACTTAATTTGCATTCTATTGAAGTTGAAAATAACTGTATTTATTTATTTACAAAATTCCGTTTTTACTTAATATATATGACCATAGTTACTTAATATGTTCTTACATTTAACTATTCATCTACTCTATTAAAAGTGCTTAGCATAAATAAAAAGCACAAGGATAGCTAAGAAGTTAGTGTTACATAAAGTGAAATTTTAGTTTGAGAAAAGAAAGATGTCATTAATTATTCGAATATTTCTTTCTCGAAAACGTATTTCCCTGATAGTTCTGTTGGGAATACTGCTTGGTTAGTCATTACCAGAAGCCATTCATATACACAACATTCTTAGAACAGTAACCTGACTGAGGAAAAATGACTCTAGACGTAACCAATTTCCTGAGCTTTCGAAGACTTAGAATAAAAGGAAAATGGCCTCCCTGGAGATTCTATAAAGGCAAATACTTGATCTGCTTGAATTGTAACATTGTTACTCATAATGGAATAGCCTAAATCATAGGAACATTTTTCATTACTATTTACAAAAAGACTACATAGTGCTATTTATTTCATTTTACCTATTATGCATACAAATTGAAATAACAATTTTTAAGGTCCATCAATAATAAAAACTATCAATACATGTATATATATATATATATATATATATATATATATATATATATATATATATATATATATATATATATATATATTGTCATGTAGTCCTCGTTATATATTTATTAACAAGCTGTGATCAAATGTATAGTGGAATTTATTTTAAATTGCGTTGTGTTAAATATTTGTTTTACTACAATTTAACCACAGGTTCTGAGCAACTACAGACATTAAAATGAAGAATCAACTAACCTCTAAAATAATGGCAACTGAGACTAGCTTAATATAAAAAAAGTACATTTATTATAAAAAAACATTTATACATCTATTAATAAAAAAAAGTAATAAATCAATAATTAAGCTTAGTCAATCTGTTTAAATTACCTCTGACAAACTATATATACATTTAGGAAAATTTTGTAAGTAGAGAGAGAGGACCTAATCTCGATTTCAAAATGTAATGCAAAAAGATGGGTACCTTTGTGGGTCTAAAGTGTTGGGCCCGGAACACTTCTGGTTGAAGGGTATGAGAGGGAATCTTTACATCTACCGTTGATCTGGGGCTTCCTCCTGAGTCTCTGTGGTGCTGCCGTACTATTTTGCGCAGGAAATTTTCTGGCGGACTTGACTGGAGTATCGAGCAACTTCCTTTTGGGACCTCCGAAAAGAACTTCTCTTCTGGGACCTCCGAACCAAGCTCTCTGGGTCCTTCTTATCCAACTCTCGTTCTAAGATCTTCTATCCAAACTCGCTGGGGCCTTCTCCTCCAATTCTGTGGGGCCTTCCAATCCAACTCTCTGGGGCCCTCTCCTGCAATTCTCTAACTTAGTCCCCTCCTTCTTCTTGACTCCCAATCGGGATCGTTGCCAGAGAGTCATTGGTCTCAGCAAACCCCGCCCTGAGACCACAACCGTGAGTAACCTTATCACCTCTAATTTGGCCCTGTCCCTTAGGGACTCATAAATACTCCACAAAGGTACATTCTTATTTAATGTCAAGTACGGAGACAGGATTCTTATCTGGGACTGGAATCAGACAACCGTATAAGACTACAATAATTCGTTAAATTATGGTCCTCTATCTCTAACGATGTGATGAGGTCAGATTTAGATCCCAAACATTTTACTTCTTGAATGAATGAAACAATTATATATCAGATCTAAATCGCCTCATCACATATATATATATATATATATATATATATATATATATATATATATATATATATATATATATATATATACATACACACACACATATATATATATATGTGTGTGTGTGTGTGTGTGTGTGTGTGTGTGTGTGTGTGAGGTCTAAAAAAGGGGTAGTTAGGAATTACGTAAGTTATAAACGATTTTTTAAAAAGGGAACTCTTTTATAATAATAAAATAAATGAAAAACTCGCATAATATTTTGGGACCATCCGGTATATGTATATATGTATACAAGTATATATGTGTATATATATACATATATATATTCATGTATATACATATATATACATATATATATATATATATATATATATATATATATATATATATATATATATATATATATATATATATA
>CM063510.1:7059269-7064269 GCA_032207245.1 Pardosa pseudoannulata | reverse complement strand
TTTATATTTCTATTTTATCTTTAAATATAATAATTTTAAAATACTCTCACTGTATGTAACTGTGAAAAATAGGATAAAATGTTACATTTTCCAGTTTTTAAAATGTGATTTCTTGTTTTCTTCATGACATAGAAAGACCTTTTATACTTTTAGAAGAATTTTTTCATGTATTTCCCCATATATAATACGAAAAACCATAGAGTAGAAGCTTAATTTTAGAAATTATTATTGCTTACACTTTTTTGCTTAAATAGAACAATTCTGAGAGAGGAAAAATATTCTATTTTTTTCAGAACTTTATTCTTCATGGAGAGTGCTTTAATAAAATTTCACTGAAATTACATTTTCTTATATTCGTGTAGTCTAATGTGATTTGTTATGCGATGAACAGTTATGATAATTTTTATTAAATTTAGAAATTTCAAAATCTTGGTGATGTAACTTTAGGAAAATTGTTTGCTTCAAATTGTAATTTAATTCTCTGATTAAAAAAAGAAGTAAGTTATTTTTTGCTTTAGTGAAAAAGTGATATTTTTTTTTAATTTAATAGATTTCCAAAACATAGTTAGTGTATTCAAATAATATTTAATTAAAAATGGTATTCTCTGTGTATAGTGAGAAGATATTGATATTGTTTCTAGTAGATATCCTAACATTGTGGATTTAATGTGACTTACAGTAGTAAAATAAAATCCTCAGGTCACATGAGAAGAATTTTATAAGTTAGGTTTACTCAGATACACTTTAAAAATACAGTTTGGATAATTTCATATTGCTCAAACTATTCATAAATACTGATATATCTTTCAATACAGTGTCACAGTGTTTTACTAAGGAAGACGCACATACTTATAAAGCACGTATAAATATTAGTTTACTTATATTTTAAGTATTACGGTAAAATTTTTCCTTTTAGATAAATTAGACCAGGCTGCTTTCTTGACTATTGAAGGGAAGCTAACGCATAAACCAGGACGGTATATATTTTTTACCCTCATTTTCCTTTAGTTTTGGGCAAATAATTTTTTTTCCTTAAATAGTATTGAAGAAAATCCTGCTAGTTTATTTTAATAGATGTAAATTTTTCACGTATACCAGACTAATAGAAACATCATAATTATTTATGCTTATTTTGTTTAACATTTATTTTTACTAATTGTGATGTAATAATTAATGAGACTGAGATTCATTATTAAAAAAAAGCATCTAATGAAGTTGCTTGGACTATTTGGAATTTAAATTACTTGAAACACTAAAGAATAACTTTTATCATTATTATATAGAGGGTCTGGTGGCGTAAAATGGATAGAAAAAACATGATTTCTCATTCAAAACTCTTTTTCACTTTAAATAAGCTATAAATAGGCAATTCTTTCATGTATTTATGCAGTGGGAACATTACCATTATTGTCAAAATAGTTTTATACAATTTTTAAATTGCAAATTTATAATGTTATTATTTTTTTCACCCATTTTACCCCAGAGGTGGGATAAAATGAGTAGTAGATGGCTTAAAATGGGTATTGAATTAAAAAGCTGCTAATTATGCAAAATTTAATTAAAATCTTATCTTTTAGCTACAAACATATTTGTATACAATATAATTACAATTTTTATTGCAAAACTCTAACGGGCTCAGTTATTAATTTGACCTACCTTCTGCTACATCAGACACAGTCATCATTTCTACGGCCTTAGTTTGTACCCGCTTTCTTTTTAAGTTCTTTTTAAGAAAATTATTTTTTGCTTTAGTGAAAAGTGATTTTTTTTAAATTTATTAGATATTCAAAACATAGTTACAGTGTATTCAAATAATATTAAATTAAAAATTGTATTTTCTGCGTATAGTGAGAAGATATAGATATTATTGCTAGTAGATATCATAGCATTGTGGATTTAATGTGACTTTACACTTAGTAAAATAAATTTTCCAGGCACCACGTGAGACGTATCTTGAAAGTTGCGTCAGTTAACCTCTTAAAGGACATAATTAATAAATTTTGGAATTTTAATGAAACTAGGTAATAAATGTTATCTATGTACCTTATAAACATGAAATATATGAAAAAAGTTACATTTCTTCGGGATGCGGTTTTTCAAGGGGGGGTAGCTGTGAAACCAACCCCTTATAACACATCATAACAATTCTTTCTTAAAAATTTAATTATATTTGAATAATAATGAATAATTTTTATTAACCCTCCAAGTGGAACACATCGAGGAAAAATGTCTCCAAAAAATACGCTACAGATTTACTGTGTCAGTGACCAAACTGTTCTATGATTTTTTACTTCACCCATAGTCGATTAGAATGGAATACAGGAAACCCACCCTAGTTATTGTCCCTTTACTTCTGGTTATAAATAGATATAGAAATAGATATTATAAATTGTTAATTTTCAATACTTATAAAGCTCTTCAAGTCTCGAAGACCATCCCATAAGAAACAACGGATTCGAAAAGTACAAATAAAAATATCCTTTGAGGGACTTTATATTTTTTACGTTCATTTAGAGATACATCTGTTACCTCAAACGAAATACTTCGAAATAGAGATTTACAAAGACATGAAAATTTGTCAGTGTCTTTGTGCCCAGGGGGTAAGGGTGCATCCCTCAATAAATGTTAGTCAAAGAGAGGTGCAGTTCCTAAACAATCGACCTGACACCCCTACCGCAAAATTGCATGGGGTAAAGCACTGGCAGAAATGTATATTACATCCATTTTTGGAACGTTTTTGGAGGTTGAAAATTGTACGTGAGAACGGCTTTGAAGACATCATAGGTTTGGCGGAATTGTACTTGCAAACCGCTTAGAGGATTAAAATGATCTAATAAATAAATAGCTAAATAATTTACAAGTTTTGTTTTAGGTAGGTATTTTGATTTGGGGACATAAGGGAGAAAAATCAAATTAATGCTTTCTTTATACAAAGCAAGTTTAAACACGTATATTTCAAAGAGAAATATAAATTAAGTGTAGTTCTTTAATATATTAACAATTTAAAGTGACAAAAATACAGAAAGTCGAAAAAATCAGTCACATGTCTAAGAAAGGAGAGAGAAAAACATTTTAACAGGACATTTCGCTACGAAACCACTGTCCGTTAAAATGTTAAACTTTGAAAATACTGTTTGGATAATTTCATATGACTCAAACTATTCATAAATTCTCGTATATCTTTCAATACAGTGTCACAATATTTTACTAAGGAAGACGAAATACTTATAAAGCAGGCACAAATATTTGTTTATTTATATTTTAAGTATTACAGTAAAATTTTTCCATGGAGATAAATTATACCAGGCGGCTTTCTTGACTATTGAGGGGAAGCTAAAGATAAACCGGGTCTGTATATTTTTTTTATCTTCAGTTTCCTTTAATTTTGGGCAAATAAATTTTTCCTCAAAGAGTATTGCAGAAAATCCTGCTAGTTCCTTTTAATAGATGTAAGTTTTTGAAGTATACCTGAGTAATATTAACAGCATATTTATTTATGCTAATTTTGTTTAACATTTATTTTTACTAATTGTGATGTAATATTCTCTAATGAGACTGAGATTCATTATTAATAAAAGCATCTAATGAAGTTGCTTGGACTATTTGGAATTTAAATTAGTTGAAACACTAAAGTTTAACTTTTATCATTACTATACATAGGGTCTGGTAGTGTAAAATGGGTAGAAAAAATGTGATTTCTCATTCAAAACTCTTTTTCATTTTAAATAATTTATAAATAGGCAAGTTTTTCATGGATTTATGCAGTGGGGACTTTATCATTATTGTTAAAATAGTTTTATACAATTTTTAAATTGTAAATTTAAATTTTATTTTATTTTTTACACCCATTTTACCCCAGAGGTAGATGTAGAGGTAGATGTGAGTAGTTGATGGCGTAAAATGAGTATTGAATAAAAAAAGCTGCTAATTATGCAAAATTTGATTAAAATTTTATCTTTTAGCAACAAATTTAGTATTTTTTGCTTTCGTGTAAAGTGAAATTTTTTTAAATTTATTAGATATTCAAATCATAGTTACAGTGGATTCAAATAATATTTAATTAAAAATTGTATTTTCTGTGTATAGTGAGAATATATATAGCTATTATTGGTAGTAGATATAATAACATTGTTAATTTAACGTGACTTTACATTAGTAAAATAACTTCCCCATACCATATGAGAAGGATTTATGTGAGATAAATCAGTTAAATTTTAAAAATACTGTTCAGATAATTTTATATGACTCAAACTATTCATAATTTCTGATATATATTTCAATACAGTGTCACAGTATTTTACTAAGGAAGACGTAAATACTTATAAAGCGGGCATAAATACTAATTTATTTATATTTTAAGCATTACAGTAAACTTTTTCCATGAAGATAAATTAGGCCGGGCTGCTTTCTTGACTATTGAAGCGAAATTAAAGCATAGACCGGGACTGTATAAAGCAGATTCTGAACAACTTCGGACATTCATGCCGGCTAGAAGTGGCAATCGAACCGACGGATTTTGGTTTGGAAATTCAGTGCCGAGTCATTCAGCCATGAATGGTTGGTATATTCTTAACCTTTTCTTTAGAAGTGGAACTCTCTAATGATTTATAGAGGAACTTCTTTCAAGTTCGTTTGAAATATTCCTTTACATGCATTTATAAAACTGTATTAAAGGAGGTGTCGAGTTGAATTAAATTTACGAATAGTTTCTTAGTTACGCAACGGTTATTAATAATAATTTTTGGTTTATAGTTTACTTCAAATAGCATTCATTAATTTCAAATTAAATTTATTCAATGTTTTAATATTATAACTATTTATTTTTGTGTATAACTACGTTTACACTAAAGGTCTGTTTTGTTGTCATGGTTTCCTAAATATTACAGATTCAAATTCTTGTTCTGTTTAGTGTTTGATATTTTTATATTTATTACGTGCACGAGTGATTTCTTTCTAAATCTATATGACATAATTTCAAAACTTTGCATGTACTTTGCCTT
>CM063510.1:6996769-7054269 GCA_032207245.1 Pardosa pseudoannulata | reverse complement strand
TATATAAATTATTTTTTGGCTAAATTTCTAAAATGGTAAAATAATCCCCGCTTAAAAAGAAATTTCAAAATCTAAGCAAATATCTTACAAATATCAACACAAGTACAACCGTTATAATTAATATTTTTATAAATTAACTTTAAACCAGTTTAGAACTAAACTGGACAATGGGAATGACACCCGAATTGTAGGCCAATATACCAGTAAGACACATTGTCCTACAGATAAGACGTGGAAAAAACACCTACTCCAAACCCACTATTTTTATCATAAAGAGGCGACAGAAAGGTTACGTCCAGTGATTGATGAGTGGGGGAACAAAAACTAGCGGTACAGCTGTTGTACCATCACCGTGCCTGCGGGGAACACTACGTGGTACAACAGTAGTATCGGGGAATGGGATGGGAAATGTTTAAAAGCTTTAAGACTATTTCTTTGTAGGATCAAAGCCCATATTTTATTTGCCGGTATTAGACTCGAGAAAAGGTAACACTTTTTAAAAGATATCAGAATAAGATAAAATCCCTAATATGCTGTCACAGTGCTGGTCTTCTAAAAAATCATATTTATTCAATCCGTTTAAAACGAGAACATTACCGAAACTGCGTCCTTTGTGATTGTTAACATTTGCATAGGCATTTTACGGTTGCCCAATAGCGTCTCCAGCTAAAACATGCTTTAACCCATATCGTACCACACCAACTAAATAATTCTGTAAGTTATTAAAACTTAATCCATATCATCAATATAGTGTAGCTAACTATATAAAACCAAAATTTTGAAAAAATATTTTTAATTTTTTATGTAATTGGCTGTTTTATAAATAGGTCCAATACACTACTAAAGCTTAACAAATATCACTTACATTGCATTAGGCTGATTCATAGATCAAATTTGGGGAAATAGTCAAAACAAAGTCCAACATTACATTTTAAGTATACTGTTCTTGGTTTACCCTTGCAGTTATTGAACTGGCAGTAAGAGAGTAAGTTTATCTTGAAATCTCCAGTTTTTCTGAATATAATAGACATCTAATTACCCCTTGTTGTGTCCAGGTGTGTGAACAGGGGTTTGAACTGCTTTTCATTGAAAGATAAGAAAATAATGTGCACTATCAATACAATATCGAATTTGTGGAAAAATAATCGGGATTGGACAATCGTCTTAATTTTAGGAATTATTTATACTTACAAAACCTTTTATACTTACAAAATACACTTGTAAAATATATTTTTCAACAAAATCTTTCAGATACATTATTGCTCTGTTTGTAAACTAAAAGTAACCTCCACAATGTTTGAAAAAGAAATAATAAATATTAAATTAAAGATTAAAAAAATGACAATTTTTAAGTCGTTGTTGAAAATAAATTTTACAATACAATATAATTTGATTTCTCAGTTTTCTTTTGTTACTATGCTAAAGTGTGTCTATTTTAAAGGTGTTAAAATAAAATGCACTCAGAAAATATTTATAACTTTATTATTAAATGGAATTTTATTTGCGGTCCTGTTTATAGGACAGCGGTCCAATATGGGTTAAAATTGTTTATGTACCTTTTGTGGTGTAAAAATAATTTTGAGTCCGAATCACTGACTTTTAAAAGCACAAGGCTAAAAAGCTTTCACACTTCATGATTCATAAAGTTTTCGTGGAATCGTTTTAAAGAGAATGGATAGCAAATACAAGTCAGTAATTAATTTTGAAAGAAAATTTAAACTACTTTGCTCTCAAAACTTGTGGCTCGGTTTGCACTAAGAAGTGAAGAATAGAATAGGGAAATCTAATTTAGCTACTATTCAGATTGTTTTTAATATTATATGAATTAGAACATGATCAAGATGCTTTTGATGGTACCTTTGGATCAAGAGATTATAACTTTTAAAGAGCAAAACTCGGAAAATATATTATAAAAAATACTCAAAATATAAAAATTAATAGGTTCAGGTATAAACATTTTACAGAAAATTAAACTAGAGATAAAATCTGTATATTATTTAACCTTATTATGTTTGAATAATTCTTTTATAATTCTTAAAAAATAGTGTTTGATTTCCGAATAAGAGATTTATTATTATAACCCATAACTTTTATACCCTTCAAGTACAGTTTGTTAAAAGAAGAATTGAATTCGAATATAAAATATTATACTTTATATGCCGTACAAGGTGAGTGGGAAAACATCCTGATTGATAATAACTTTTAGTGTAATGTTGTGTATTTATATTGTCTATTAACATTCAATTCTTCCAAAATTTTATATATCTCTGTAGCTTTTATATATCTCTGTTAGGTAAAAAAATTAAAATCATTATAAAATAGACAGTGAGTTTTGGTGTAAAAAAATAAAAAAAAACTTAAGCTACCGATCGCTCTAAAACCCTGGTTCGTTTTTCATTATGGTAGGGGGTATTAAAATTGGGAAATTTAATTTTTGTACACATTTCATTTACATTTTCATACAATTTATATATGAGCATATCAAAAATGCGGCTAACAGTAACCAAAGTAATACAGATACCAATAAAAAGCAAAAAAATGTTCAAAATTAAAATTTCTTAAACGAAAAGAAATTACTATAATAGAGCTATGAATAAAATTAGAAACAAAAAATAGAACGTCTTAATTGGGGAAATTTCTTAAACGAGAACTTCGTAAGACTCATTTACTGTGTATACTGTGTATACACAGTGAAAATTAATCAGCCGGTTATATATTACTAAGCACCTATTGTATTTACTTGCCCGGGGTTAATGGGTAAGGAGAAACCTAAGTAGCTAGATTATTAAAGTAAGATACTGTCGGGAGACGTTGAAAATAAGCACAAAACTTAAATTCTATTTAATAGCTTAAAAAATGACATCTTTGACAGTGAACCGCAGACTAGAGAATGACTATGACTGGTTTGGTTTGGAGTGCTACGGTCTACTTTTTGCAACACGAGGGCTAATGAGACCGGTACCTACAGTTTGAAACCGATTCCAAACGGCTTCGAACATCATTGCCATAGTGGAATTCGAACCTATGAACTCCAGTACCGAAGGCCAGCACCCTAACCATTCGGCAATCGTTCGTCAGAATGACTCTGAAAACAAGTGCTTGAACATCATTGGACCCCAGAGCAAGAGATGCATAGAGAAAAACATTTCCTATAGAAAGTAGTTTAGTCAGCGCTCTCAACAGTAAAAGGAACTTAGATAGATGAAAAGCGAACCGGGGACAGCTGGAATATAAGGAGAGGGAGCACAAAATCTGCATTTATTGCAGAGAAAGATTTGGGACATGGGTTGGAAGTCAATGACACTCTTTTAATTAACACATTTTGTGTCTGGAAAGATAGATTTGAAAGAATAAGAATTGGAGAGAGAAGATTTTTTATGAGGTATTACAGTGTAATAATTTTGAGATACATACATATACATATATATATATATATTTATATATATATATATATATATATATGTATATATATAATATATATATACATATATATACATATATATACATATATATACATATATATACATATATAATATATATATACATATATATACATATATATACATATATATACATATATATATATACTCTAAATGTTATACATATATTTGGATATACATATTTTTTTAATTAATCAAAAATATGACACATATAAATTTTACCTTTTATACCCCAAATTATTTCCAGAATACTTGTGCAATATATTTTATGTTCAATTTAAAAATACTCAATATTTTCTAGAAAAAGGGACAAAAAATGTGTATATTTATATTAAGCAATTTTATTATTATATTTAATATTTTATAGGAAGGGGAGAGTTAAATTGAAATTTATTAAATATTTTTAATTGTAACTGGTTTTAATGAAAGCTTTACTTATAAGTGTTGTCAAGGCATAAAGAGTTTTAAACAACAAAAAACTATTTTTATATTTTATTTTTATTAACCCCTTAAAGCACGAGTTTGGTTTAGAAAAATTTATAAAATATGACATATTTTCTTCACAGAAAAGGGATATATAGGTACAATGTAAGTTATTTTTTGCAATTTCAGTTTTGGGGGTGACTAGGGAGCTTGGAGTAAAAAGTATATAAAAAAAATTGTTATACAAACAAAGTGTAAACGATTTTATTACATGTTTAATTTGAATTTCGCCCGTGTCAGACACGGGCAAATGCGTTAAGGGGTTAATGAAGGTATATTTGTTTTTATAGCAATATTTCACTTAATTCTATATATGTTTATTAATAAAGAAACAAAGCATTTTAAATATCCTTTTATTTTGAACATATATATTTTATATGAAAACACTTTCAGGTATTTCACTTCATTTCCTTCAATCTAACATAAAACAATAAAACAAAGCAATTTTAGACATATAATTATTGAAATATTCTCTATATTACGATATACAGATTTAAAACATTATAAATTGGCTTGAATTCCAGTACCGTTAATCACATAAAATATTTTAAAACAAGAGTATTACTTACACGTAGATGCATTTAGTAAAAATTACAATTTTGATACATGTATGATTTCAACTCTATATTAAAAAAAATCCTTATGTTCTGTATATGTTTTTATTTCATGTATATTTATAAAATAGAAATTATAATGTCATTCCAATCTTTTATAATTTTTTCGGCTATTGTGCAATATTAGCTTATTTCATTTAACATTCTCCAACTAACTTTATCTGTAGACGTGACCTAGCTATATGCACATATGCAGATACATTTACACTTTATATAAATGTATATGCATGTGTACATATATATGATATGAAAATGAAGGGCTGTATTTTATGAGTGTTCACCAATCATTGAAGTAAATTATGTGGTAAATAACAAAGACATATATTTACATATTACACTTTCTGTAATGGTCGATACTATATATGGATATTACAAATATAAGGATAAAAACATTGCATGCATTTAATTACAATAAACTAAGACATATATTTTATAGAATGCAATATTTTTCATGGTTTCAAATTATATATATTTTTTAATTTTCATGAGCTGTAATGCACTCAAATTTTTGCATATAGTTGTAATATTACCTCTCATAATTCTTATCTGTACATAACCTCTGACAAATACACAGCGATCGAGAATTTAACATAAAGATTTATGAAAATCCTTCATAGATTTAATTATACAAGCTTTATAGAATTTGACAGAGAAGATCTTCTTAGTGTTGTGGAAAGCTTAGAATCAGCACAGTTCACATGGTGTCTGTGGTTCTTGCTTTCGGGAAGAGCAAATCGAAGTTTTTCCCAAAATCTTCTGTCTCCCCAATGAATTATAAGAGCAGCTTTGAAACAAGCCCTCACGTCAGAATCCAGTTCTTTGATGTCCACTTTATTTAAGAGTATGATAATAAGTTTGTGGCGCCTGTTGCATTGAATCTCGTGGTGGGAGGCTTTCAGTTCAAAGAGACACCATTCACTTTTAAGATACTGTTCAGATACTACAGCAATGCTGCAGAAACTTCTCTCGATGGCTTCTGATATGGTTTCAGCCATGTATCTCGTTACTTGCAAATCCCTGTATCGTAAGCACAGTCTTTGTGGCGGTGATCCACATTCTAGTTCTGGAGCAACCATCTGCGTTACAAAAGCCTCGTCTTTTTTGCAGTATGATACAAAGGCATCGAAGAGTTTTTCACCGTCATTGGCGTAGCCATTTTTTTCAAACAGGCGAACGCCATATTTGTTATATATCCACATTTTCATACTATTTCTATACTTGCATACAAAAAATGCGGCTAATAGTATTAGCAAAAGCAACATTGGTACCAATATCACCACAGACATATACTCCTCGACAAATTCGGCTGAAGTAAATGGTACTACGCTGAAATTGGAACACGTCGAGTTGCTGAATTCAATTAGGTGCATGGTTGTAGAATTATTGTATGAACAACGAATGCTACCATCATCAACTATAATGGATCGGTGTCTCACAAACCAGAATCTGAAAGGCTCGATAAATGCACAATCACAGTTCCATTTATTATGTCCTACTTTAACCTTCGTCAGATCTCTATTGTATCTCAAATTCCATATATTGAATTCCACGATATGATTATGATCTAAGTACAAGACTTGCAGAAAACTCAGCGGCCTGAAAGAATCATTTTGAATAGATTTTAACCGGTTGTGGGAAAGATAAAGCTCTTGTAGTTTTGTTAAGTTAGTAAATTCGTGACCCTCTATCACAGTGATATGATTATTTTCTAAATGGAGTGTCAAAAGATTTTGCAGGCCGTTGAATGTTCTGTTTCGAATAACATGAATATTGCTGTTATTAAGATGCAACACACGTAAATTTTTCCGCCCAATTAGGGAATGACTTGATATATGGCTCATATCATTTCCATCTAAATACAAGTCTGTAACATCCATTGGTACACGGTGAGGTATGTGGGAATATCCACGAAGACTGCAATCCACCATGTTTGTATTCCATGTCTGGTCTGAATAGCATGTGCAATTTTCGGGACACACCATTTCACAATCACAAGCATCAAACTCGCAGCAGTGGCAGAGAGCAAAGCAGTGGCTATGGTATCGGCAGAGAAAGTCTGACGGCTTAGTTAGAGACATTTCTATAACAGCATTTTGGCGGGGAAATGTGATATGGCATAAAACATCACCGAGGTCAAGAATCATTGGATACTGTCGACTCTCATCGAAGTTATTTATTCTCTGCAGCCATTCCATACTGCAGTCACATGTAAGAGTATTATTTGAAAGCAGAAATTCTGGAAGGGGATGGTTCACTGGGATACTTTTAAGACGAAAAGCATTTATATCTAGATGACGAACAGAATTCCCTCTGAGATCCACGAAAGACAAATTTGTTTTTGCCATAAATGTAAAAGGTCCAATTACTGATATTTTATTTGATCGAAAGGATACTATTTCTATGCTGTTTGGAAGAGACGTTGGTGTTAATTCTCGTATTATATTATACGAAGCATCTAAATTTCTCAAGTTCATAAGAAGCTCCAGTTCAAAATAGTTTCCCAAGCCATCTATTTCGTTATCATGTATATCTAGTATTTTTAGATCTGTTGGAACTAAGGCATAATCAAACCATGTTATTTTGTTCCTAGACACGTTAAGTGTGTGAAGATATCGGAGATTCATAAACAGACCATTGATATCAGTTAACTGATTGTCATTAAACTTTGCGACCCTCAATTCTGGAACATCATCAAATAAACTGTGCCCTAAAGATTGAATTTTATTGTATGACATATCTAAGGTTTTCAGTGCTGCAAGATCTTGAAAACAACCCTTTGTTAAATTCCCCACTCGATTTCTCGATATGTGTAAACTAACGATATTCTTTAATCCGTGAAATGTATCATTGGTAATATTGTGAACTTTATTGTGTGTGAGATCTAAATGCTTTAACAGTGACAAACCATTTAGAGCTTTGGGGAAATCTGTCAGTTTATTATATCGTAGTTTTAAATTTTGGATAGATTTGCAAGACTCAAAAGCAAGGGGATGTATAACTTCTATGTCGTTATTACTGAGTGATAAATAGTTTAAAGATTCTAGACCACTAAAAGTATCTGAATTAATGAGGCGGATTTTATTGCCGGCCAGAGTTAAAGTATGTAGGTTCCGAAGCGAAGAAAAGGCGTTATCAGTAACGTTATGAATATTATTATAGCTGAGGTACAAAATTTGTAAACTTCTAATTAAATGGAAATTAGTCATTTGAACAATTTGAAAGTGATTATGGTTTAAATCCAAAACAATCAAACGGCTTAAATCCGCCAGAGTTTCTGATGAAATAATGTTTTCCAGAGAGTTATAACTCAAATTTAATCCAACCAGCTGTCTTAAGCCTTGGAAAACACGTGGTGTTAGTGAACTCAGAGAATTGTTTTGGAGGTAAAGCTCTAGAATATCCGATGACTGTTGAAATATTTGTTCTGGCAAATGACTTATTCTGTTATTAGACAAATCTAAACTCTGCAGTCTACTAAGACCACTGAAGGCGTAAGGATAGAGTTCAGACAGTTGATTATTATTCAAATAGAGTATTTTTAAGGATTCAAGCAAAGAAAATATTCCATCGGGTATGCTTTTCAAAATATTGTAGGACAAATCTAAAATAATGAGATCAGGAAGACACTTAGAAATTTCCGTAGTTCCCAGTCCAATATTTCTTGCATCGTCTAGTTCACAGTGAGTCATATTAAGTATTCTGAGAGATTCGAGACTGCAAAACAAATTAGGTGGAAGTACAACAAGATTATTATAGCTCATGTCTAAGGTTTGCAATTTCGTCAAATTTCCAAAGGTATCATCCTTAAATGAAAGAACTTTTGAGCTACTTTTATTGATATGAATGGATAAATTGAGTAAACTATTCAAACCCCAAAAGGCATAATCAGGAAAATTCGGAACGAAACAATTTTGTATTTCAAGGGATTGCACATTGCCAAATTTAACAAAAGTTCCATTTGTCAAAACGTTCTCGTAAATGTAATCATTACAAAATATACTTAAAGTTCTTGAGATATCTAAGTTTCCCTGGCTAGTATCTGCAATGTTCTGCAAAGTTCTTACACGGCAGGTCACCACGACTCCCTCGACATCATCAGCAGTTGACATTTCACACTCATTAGCAAATACTTGTGCGCTGGTCAAATTGCATAAAATGTGCAGCATGCAAAATAAAAAATGTGTCGTTTTAATCTTTTTTCCGAGAGGAACGATGTAGCGAATTGAAAATATATCTGTCCATATAAGGCACATTAAGTAACTTTTGTTGATCGATGAAAAGAAATCAAAAGTATACAAAGCTTTCTTCAGATGTAATGACGAAAATATCTCACTCTTTTTATATAAGTTATTCATAGCTCTGGAATATAAATTATTCTTTCGATTTCTTCCAAATTACAGTTTTCTTTTCTTTTTTTTTACGAACGTCTAGTAGAAAATGAAAGGTATAGAAAAAACTCGAGTGAATGTTTCAAGAAACTAAGTCATCTTCCATCTAAAATGATCTGATATACATCAAATGCATTTTTTGTATTAGGGAAACAACATAAAAACTTGAATTTCATACGACTGCCAAACTTGCCGTTTGAAAACCTATTGAAGGAATCCTTTTTCAATGAAACGTACCTCATATTGATTTAGAACCACATTCCCCATAAAATAATGGACTATAGTGACTTTCAGTACTTCTGGAGGCCATTTTATCAGAATGTTTTCAGTTGCGATGTTGAGTTGGATCATGCGAAGTACTTTTTCAGGTTTATTTTATATTTTTCTTACAGCCAAGTAAGGCGTTTCCGTCAGACATCTGATTTCTTTTCGTTGCCTCAGGTAAAGTATAAGTCGATATTTTCAAGCAATATTTTTTTTTCTTCCCTCTCCGGGCACTGAAGAATCAATATAATATGAACCAATTTCGACAGCAGTCAGATATTTTGAAGTTTTACCTGAAAAAAATATTAAAAAAAATCAGTTTTTGAAAGAATAATGCAGATACAAATATTGAATTACTGAAAAAAATATCCATAGATTAACAAAGATTTTGTATTTTAATCAAACTTTAATTTTTATTTTCATCAGTTGAAATGTGAATAATGTAAGTAAGAGAAAATGATTAAGAAGTTAAATATTTCTTAAAGAATTGGGGAAGCAAAAATTTTAGAGTAGAAAATCTATTAAGAAATGATAGTTAATATATAACAAATGTAATCTACATGACAAAAAAGTATTAAAAAATTATTTCCTATATTTTTAAATTTGTCTCCTTATATAGATTAAATTATATGTATATCATTGCATACAATAAATTCATACAAACAACATATAAGCAAGAGAATTATTATGATTAAGAAATTAAGCATTTGTTAAAGAATTAGAAGTAAAAATGATAGAGTAGAAATTCGATTAAGAAAAGATATTTAATATATAACAGATGTAATCTACATGGCAAAAAAGTATTAAAAAAATTCATTTACAATGATTTTAAAATTGCCTCATTATCTAGATTAAATTATGATATGTATATCATTGTATACAATAAATTCATACAAGCAACGTATAAGCAAGAGAAAATTATTAAGAAATTAAAATTTTCTTAAAGAAATGGAAGTAAAAATGATAGAGTAGAAAGTCGATTAAGAAAAGATATTTAATATATAACAGATGTAATCTACATGGCAAAAAAGTATTAAAAAAATTCATTTCCTGTATTTTTAAAATCAATCTCCTTATCTAGATTAAATTATGATATGTATATCATTACATACAATAATTTCATACAAGCAACATATAAGCAAGAGAAAATGATTAAGAAATTAAGCATTTCTTAAAGAATTGGAAGTAAAAATGATAGAGTTGAAAGTTGATTAAGAAAAGATATTTAATATTTAAAAGATGTAATCTACATGGTAAAAAAGTATTAAAAAAATAATTTCATATATTTTTAAATTTAAGTCTAATTATCTAGATTAATTTAGGATTTGTATATCATTAAATACAATAAATTCATTCAAGTAATATATGAGCAAGAGAAAATGATTAAGAAATTAAGCATTTCTTAAATATTTCGGAGTAAAATTGATAGAGTAGGAAGTTGATTAAGAAAGATATTTAATATAACAGATGTAATCTACATGGCAAAAAAGTATTAAAAATTTCATTTCCTATATTTTTAAAATCAAATCTCATTATCTAGATTAAATTATGATATGTATATCATTACATACAATAAATTCATACAAGCAACGTATAAGCAAGAGAAAATAATTAAGAAATTAAAATTTTCTTAGAGAAATGGATAAGTAAAAATGATAGAGTAGAAAGTTGATTAAAAAAAGATATTTAATATAACAGATGTAATCTACATGGCAAAAAAGTATTAAAAAATTTCATTTTCGATATTTTTAAATTTAAGCCCCATTATCTAGATTAAATTATGATATGTATATCATTACATACAATAAATTCATACAAGCAACGTATAAGCAAGAGAAAATAATTAAGAAATTAAACATTTCTTAGAGAAATGGAGATGTAAAAATGATAGAGCAGAAAGTCGATTAAGAAAAGATATTTAATATATAACAGATGTAATCTACAGGGCAAAAAAGTATTGAAAAAATTCATTTCCTATATTTTTAAATTCAAGTCTCATTATCTAGATTAAATTATGATACGTATATCATTACATACAATAAATTCATACAAACAACATATAAGCAAGAGAATTATTATGATTAAAAAATTAAGCATTTCTTCAGGAATTAGAAGTAAAAATGATATAGTAGAAAGTTGATTAAGAAAAGATTTTTATCACAGATGTAATCTACATGGCAAAAAAATATTAAAAATATTCATTTCCTATATTTTTATATTTAAGTCTCATTATCTAGATTTAATTATTATATGTATATCATTATATACAATAAATTCATATACATATGTAAAAACCATATATATATATATATATATATATATATATATATATATATATATATATATATATATATATATATATATATATATATATATATATATATATATATATATATATATATATACATATATATGACAGGTCTACTAAACACAATGGAATCCTGCGTACATTTTCATCCTTTATTCAAATTTCATCACACACTACTTTCTTCAATGGCGTCTCACATTGGCGCCCAACTTCTAACAAAGGCAGGCTTCGCTGCTTTGGGGAGCTACAGGTCTGACCATGAAATGTGTATACTGCTCTCTGCCCAGATCACTGCGCGTAAGCCGTATTTATGTGGCTAAGTTCTCATGCCACGTCACTCTCAATAAAAGAATCAATAATTAAAATCTCTTAAAATTAATCTACATTTTAAATCCTGACATATATATATATACATATATACATATATATTTACATATATATATGTATGTATGTATATATGTATATATATATATATATATATATATATATATATATATATATATGCATATATATATATATATATATATATATATATATATATATATATATATATATAAATATATGTATATAAATATATACATATATGTATACTATATATTTATATAAATGCGATATATATATAATTGTTTTATATAGCTATATATATATATATATATATAATGTTATTGTCAGATTAAAAATAATTGTTGTTAGGGCAGAATGGTGTCAGAAATCTTCCCTTTATTACATGCAACCGGTATTTTGTAGAACGTCAAACTAGAAGGAAAAGTTCTGAGAGAAAGCGGATGTTTGTTACTTCATTAAACAAGTCTTAAAATATTGCGAAACTTTCAGATAAATAAAACGGAGTGTTTCGAAAGCAATAGCTAACTCGTCACATTATTCAAATATATGCATAAACTAGAAGGAAAAGTTCTGAGAGAAAGCGGATGTTTGTTACTTCATTAAACAAGTCTTAAAATATTGCGAAACTTTCAGATAAATAAAACGGAGTGTTTCGAAAGCAATAGCTAACTCGTCACATTATTCAAATATATGCATAAATGTAGAATGAAGAAGCGAGTATGGAATATGTAGATTTAAAATATTTAATAGAAAAAAAAATTTAAAGCAGAATTATATCGAAATTTATACGAAGTTGAATTAAGGAGAAGGGGCGTTGCTTGCTTTGGAGAAAAGTTACTTAGGGAGTAAATAGAAAGTTTCATTACTGTTAAAAATAAGGAATTTAAAAGGTGATATCTGAAATCATTTTTTAACATTCATGCAAGAAATGTAATTAAATTATATCTTTTATAGGAAAAGTTAACTAAAAAAATAAATAAACGCACACATGTGTATATGTGATATAGAGAGAGAAAGATTGAAGTAAGAACAAATACCCAGCAGATTGTAAATTGCGTCTAAATTTAACAAGAAAATGGTGGTCGTTTTTTTTTTTTTTTAATATTTAAACACACGAAGTTAGTTGAATAAAAGGCACATTAACCCTCCGAGTGGAACACATCGGAAGGAAAAGTCTCCAAAAAATACACTAGTGTTTTACTCTGTTTGTAGCCAAACCGTTCGGTGAATTTTTTTCTACCCCCCTTTTCGGGTAGGATAGACGAAGGGAAACACCCTCTTTACTGTCCCTTTACTTCCCGTGCACCTCCCAGAGAGACTGCCCAGGGGCTTCATTGATTAAACTGTACAATATAGTCTTATAGTGTGACCGGTCTTATCTATAATTTGACACAAACGACGTCTTTCTGTGAAGCTCTCGGATATTTCATACCGATCAGTAAAAAACTGTTTTGACTTATCTGGTTTTCAAAACAGTTTTTAGGTTAAATGTCAACAAATTCCCCCCCCCCCCCCCCCCCCTCCCCCCCCCCCCCCCCCCCACCCCCCCCCCCCCCCCCCCCCCCCCCCCCCCCCCCCCCCCCCCCCCCCCCCCCCCCCCCCCCCCCGAAACACCCCCCCCTCACACCATAATCCCCAACCTGTGTTTCAGTGATAGTGGGGTGTATCCTTCAATAAATGGCAGTCAAGCAGGGGTGCAGTTCCCAAACAACTGACTTGACCCTCCTACCGCAAAACTCCACGGGGGAAATCACTGGCAGAAATGTACGTTACATCTATTTTCGTATCGTTTTTGTAGGTCGAAAATTGTACGTGACCATCACTTTGAAGACATCATCGGCTGGGCGGAATTATACGTGCGAATCACTTAGAGGGTTAATTATCATTGCACCTTCGACAAACACAGAAGTACAGAACATATTTTTATTTATCCCTCAAATGCACCTGATGAAAGAATGCGTTATTCTCTCCGCTACATACCCTCAAGAGCCAAAACACTATGACCACACCTACATTTTGCAATAAACTCTCTTGGATGACGTGGAAGGCACGTGATCAGGTGGAGTGGTATTTAACGGTTGCTGGAGAGTCTGAAGAATCATTCTCTATTTTACTTCTATGTATAATGGGAAAGGCTGCTTATCTAAGCGATTTTGATAGACTGCAGATTGTAATGGCTCGAAGGCTCGGAACAAGCATTTCCGAAACTGCACGACTCGTGGGTTGTTCGCGATTTACAGTCGTTAGTACTTATGCAAAGTAGATAAATGACGGTGAAACCAGCAGTAGACGACATGGTATTGGATGTCCACACGGTACCAAAGAAAAAGATCTTTGGAGACTGTCTAGCATGGTGAAGCAAACCCAGAGCCAGACAGTGGCTCAGCTGACAACCCAATCAGACCCAATATAGAATGAACTAGTCCATTTCACACATGGCATAATCTCATGAGTACAAAAAATGAAATGTATAGTCACCTAGAATCAAGATTTTGCTAACCCTTTGGTTGTCCCCATATGACAGTAATTTTATCTCGAACCAATTTTATGCATGTCTGAAATATAACTAAATTTAGGACATTACTGATATAAATATACATTTATTGTGTAAATGTATTTAAGCAATGAAATAGAGTTACCTTTGTTAAAAAATCAATATAAATTGAATAATAAGTCTTCTAAATCAAATTACTTTTCTTTAATTAATCATAATGTCCCATTTTACCTTTATTTTCCATTTAGTTTAATCATGTAAACAAACCTTAATTAAATTGTAACACTGATTGTAGACATTTAGAAAATAATATATATCTTATTGGCTTTAAGAGTGGGGATCATTGTCCTTATTCAGAACATTTGAGTTTTGACATTACTAGAACACAAACCTTAAGAGAGAAATTGTAATATGCTGTATTTCGAAAACATGAAAATATGTACTCAGAGATAAAAGATTCTTTATGTAAGATTGGAAAGTTTTAACGTCTAATTAGTAGGAAATTTAACACAATTTCAATATAAATTTTCTCTGGATTTCAACCTAATTACAAATTGACTTCATTTAAACAAAATACACTATAAAGTTTTCTTAGATATCAAAGTACAGTTCTATCTAACTATTTTAACAAATTATTTCGGATAATGTATGAATAAAACAAAACTCACAATCTACAGATAAACATTAGATTTCCAACATTCTTTCAAAAATACTTTAATTAAGTTTATTACATAGAGTCAACCAAAATAAGGAAATTTTTTTTTCTGAAACTAACGTAATTTTTCTATAATTCTGTTTATCATTTATTAGATTTTCTTATTACATAAACCATATTTTCCATACCTCAGAAGAATTAATTAAATATATATAACGCCATTGAAAAAGTTTCGTTTTTTATGTATTATAAAATATGATTCATTATTTTTATTATATGAAATATTTCGTAACATATTACGAATATATGTTTATTTTTATATCAATTCAGTAATTATTTTCTATTTTTTTTTATAAAAGTGCAGATACATACTGAGAATTTGCAGTGAAAATGTGTAATTACTGAATCGTTGTACAGTTTCTGTAAGGAACGTACAATTTTATAAAAAGCAATATTCAGAAATATACGCTTGCTGACTTTATATACTAATTATTTTGCTACTTTTATTTTTTAAACATGACTGTCATTATTCTTCATTTTGTATAAAAATACAAGAATTTGTTGAAAAATACCTGTAACTTTTTTTATTTAATTACTGAAGTGTCAAACAGTTATTAAGAAAATCGCATAGGCTCATAATAAAAATAATTATGGGAAAAATATATTTTTAAATGTTGAAGTTGATAATCTGAAAGGTAATAATAGTAATAATAATTAAGTTTTATGTAATGTTTTTATAAAATTATTTCTAAACATAAATGTAACAAATATGTAATGCATAGTTAAAAGAAATAAATCATTCCTGGTGGATATATATTAATGAATGACTTTGAGGACTTCAATTATCATGCTCTCGTGAGAACTAAAAAAATGAAATTCAAGCCTTATCTTGATTAATGTATGACAGCCCGACCAAATTGAGGGTACATATTTAAGTGTTATCTATGAAGCTCTCTAATACACAATATTCTTTTTTATTCAAATGTTATTTATTTCAGTAATAAGGATTCGTCCCACATTTTATTCTATATACTGGGTAGTTATAATTAAACATCCCCATAATCGGCATCCTACATCGCAAAAGGGTGAACAGAATGCAAAGAAACTTTGTATATGGGCTATACCCGAGATAGGCTCACGGAATTTCGGGGAAAGAAATTAAGTTCCAAAATGTCCACCAGAGGGAGCGGGCCAGATGGAAGTAAAGGAAATTTAACATAATAAACGTCTAAAACGGTATACAGAAACAATATTAACAATCCATAACATTCGTTATGATTGATAAAACACAAAAGCATGAAAAACTGTCAGTTGTAGGAGAAAAATATCGATATTAAGGAAGAAGTGGAAGCTTTATTTAAGACAGGTTGAGGTATAAAACGATTGCAGATTGTTGGGGTAAATTTTAACTTATTTGCAGAATGCCCCTTTTCATGTTATGCCTGTGGTTTGAAGATACATAGAAAGTCCAAAACACAGTTCATTTCACGGATTAAACGTTTATTTGTTCAGCTTGAACGATAAAAGTATCAATAAGATATTAAAATAAACTAATGCAATTTTCGGTATACTGCGTCGGATTTTCTTACGACTGACTTACCAACATTTTTAGCAGTACGAAACAATCAGAGTTACAGACAAGGGCCAAGGAGCTAACCGGGAAACTCCATTTATACCACGGCTCATAGTTATAATAGGAGGAAATGCGGTTACGACCAAAATAAAAATTTGTATCGATATTTTTTTTTAATTGATAGGCCTTTCCAACACAGACGTTGTTATGTTTAACTCCATGGGATTTCTGGTTATGAGGTTATTTAAAAAGTTTAATGTATCGTGGTGTTGTTATTAAAGCCATTAATAACCCATATTGCTTTATATCGATAAAAAAATACCACTGAACTATATTACAACATCAATATAGAACGACAAGGAAACATCTAAAAAAATATGAAAAAATTAAAAAGTAAAGAAGCACTCCATACACCTGAAAAAAAGAAATTGCCAAGTCCCTTCTTTTTACTTCCTCTCAACTACTCCAGCAAACCCTAGACTTTTTCCAAATCATGTTGATGCATGTTGTTCCATTGTCCTGTGGACAATCGTCCTTCCCGCTCTGTCCAGAAGGACCGGGTTAAGTATGGCCCTAAATCTCCTCCTGCAGACCAATCACAACTCTCAAAATAAGTTTAACAGTCATTTTCAAACCAACGCTTCCTGGATCGCGAAAAAATAGTCTGAACAGAACGTGCGAGTTCGGAGCAAATCAGTTCTTGAAACTTATGAAAAACAATGCACTCTCACAAGTGTTATTAAAAAAATATGTATCGTTGTTGATATTAAACCTAATATTAATGTTGCTAAGAAAAACGAACTCACAACTGATCAGTTACGATCTCTTTTGAACTCACTCTTCCACGAACTGGAATGAGTAAATAAATCACTTAATTTCCGGACATTCCTCACGATTAAAATTATTCAGTGCAATTTCATCTGTGGCGTTCTATAACCGCATCGAAAAAGCTCCCTCAAATGCAAATTGACATGGATGCAAATTTCCCTCCAGGCAGTCGCGAACATGTTGCAGTATATGTGTGCGATGTCAGTCGAGAGGGTAAAACACTTCACTCTCGGCTTTGGAATCAGCGGGGTTGAGTAAAACAACTTTTCGCCAGATTGTCGCTTGCAAGCCACAAGTATTATCAACGCACTGATGTATTTATACTTTACCTTTTTAATCTTTATTTACTTATCAGTCTTTAAATAAAAACGTTTTGATCAAAGGCTCATGTTGACGATTAGTTTGTTCCTCTTCAATATCCCGCTACACGCCCTAATCTGTTCTTTATGAAAACTAAAATGATTTTGTTTCTCCTTTTTCTTTACTTAATGTGGTTCGATGACAAGGTGATCAGAAACCAGTCAATAAATGTTAATATGGTTTCTGTATTCCATTTTGTTCGTTTATCGTGTAAAATTTTACGTTTTCCCAGAAAAAGAGCCCTTTGATAGACATTTTGTAACTATGTTTTTTTTTCGAAATTCCATAAGTGCATCTTGTGTGTAGCCAATATAAAAAATTCCGTTACATTTCGTTCACTAGTTTGAGCTTTAGGATGCCTTTTATAGGGGAAGTTTAATTATAACCACCCAGTATATTCTTTCTTGAAAATCGAAATATTAACATCAGCATAAAGGGTTGTAAATAGAGAAAAAAATTAAAAAAAAACAATCTTCTACACTGTGCCTACAACATTTTAATATCACATAGCTAAAAATATAAATAATTTAAATTTAAAGTTTTCTTAATACCATATTTATGGTATCATAACGCATTAGATACAAGTAAATAATCTGCTAATCGTTTTCTACAATGTAGTAATATTAAACACTAAAACATTTAAGAAATTAATTTATACAAATAGATCTTATAATTAAAGAAAGGTGAGGAATGTAGATATTACTATGCAATAAATAGGAAACACATAAATATTTAAACTTTTACACTGTTGTAAGCTTTTATGAACGTGTTTAAAGGTAGAAGAATGCTTGTTAGTACTGTTAAATAGATTTTCAGTCAAAGACTAATTTATAAAAATATCTTCTAAATAATACTTCAATTCGACAATCGTAAAGTGTAGATTACTACCGAAAGCATAAACTAAACTGTACAGCCCGCGTGGGCTCACGACCTACGGTGCCAATATCAGTTTTCAAGACCTAGGGCCCTGGGGGGCGAAGCATATGATCTGACTAGATGGTCAACCTAATATATATGCATGAGATTATATATTGCATATATATATATATATATAAATATATATATATATATATATATATATATATATATATATATATATATATATATAATATATATATATATATATATATATATATATATATATATATATATATATATATATATATATATATATATATATATATATATATATATATATATATATATATATATATATATATATATATATATATATATATATATATATATAAATATATATATATATATACATTATATATACATATATATATATATATATATATATATATATATATATATATATATATATATATATATATATATATATATAATATATATATATATATATATATATATATATATATATAATAATATATAAATCTAGATCTCTTTATTAAGCATTATTTGAAAAGGATCTGCAATAAACCTTTAGAATTGATTCAAAGTACTCAATTCATAGGAGATGTAAGAAATTTCCATTTTAGTGTTACGCAAATGGTGTCTTTCATGAACTCAATTTTCATTTCAGCGTTTTATTCCGAAAAATTAACTTACTCGATTCCGGGGATCGTGTAAGTGCAAAATTTTTATTTGCTGTGGACTCGGAAATTGAGCTAATTTCCTTTTCTACCTGAAAAATAAATACGAAACTCTGACAAATTATCTCTGTTTGTTGGGTATTGCTTTTCAGTCAACTTTATGGAAGAGAGGAAAAATTGTAATGGACTAATTTTGTTAAGAGAATAAGCTCCAAATGGCAGTAATGTCTTTCGACGGTATAAGATTCCAAATTATGTGGTTAATGCATTCTGCAAGTACCGGGAAATTTTATTTTCCGGTAAGTGCAAATTCTAGTATTGTCCTCTCAACACGTCGTATGCATGAAAGCCCATCATGCTTTAGTGAAAATGCCTACTTAATAAAATTTAGCAAGCTTAGTGTACTAAACTGAATAAATTTATTTCTTAAAGTAAACATATTAAACCATTCATGCCAGATTTTTCTCTGTATTCAAGTCTAAAGTAACTACATATTTTGCGTAAAGGAGAGTTGAGTATGTTAAAGAAGTTTCCATACAGAAAAAAATTTGAGTAGCCTTTTATAAAGTATGAAAATGCTTACACTAAAACTAAAATAATAATAACAATAATTTCATATAATATTACTAGCAAGTTATATAATATTTTTTTATTGTTAGTTATTAAACATCTAACAATATAAAATATAATAAGAATCAATAATAAGAATGAAAATGTTTAATATCAAGTACTGAATGTACTAACCTAAATAATATTCATAAAAGTTGATTATTTTAAAAACTTAAATTCTAAGTTTATTGGTCCAATCAAAAAATGTTATTTTGACATATGTATTTATGCTTCTGTGTATATATGTAGGAAGTTTTACATTTTTAAGTTAATAATTTACAAAAATACTTTATAAATTCATTCCTTTCCTTAATAATAAATCACAGTGGTTTTATCAATACCGAAATATACACGGAGAATTATAACTTGGTAATAACCGTATAGGTGATGTTAGCAATGCTTTTAGTATTTTACCTATTTTTTCGAATATCATTATTAATGATATCCTAAATAATATTAATAAAATTTGTTTACTTCAAAAACTGATTTTTAATAGCTCTCGTTCCCAACAAAAATGCTAATGTATTTATATTTCAGTGTACACGTGTACAAAGTTTCATAATACTAAGTTAGTAATGTTACATAGAGTTTATAAAAACTTATTGTAATGATATTCACTTCTTTAATAATAAATCGCAAAGGCTTTTATTGTAACAAAGCTTACTAGACGCATTATAAACCGATAAAAATCGTATAATACTGTTAATAATGAATTTATTATTTTATGTATCTTATTTAATATTATTAATATTACCCTAAATATTTTTTCATAAAAGTTGATTATTTTAAAATCTTAAATTTTAAGATCATTTGTCCTCTATAAAAATGACAATTTGAAACATATATTTATGCCTCTGTGTACATGTGTACAAAGTTTCACATTTTTAAGTTAATAATTTACAAAAATACTTTATAAAGTAATTCCTCTACTTAATAATAAATCACAATGGTTTTACCAATACCGAAATTTACCCGGATAATTATAACTTGGTAATAATCGTATAGGATAATCGTATAGGTAATGATTTTAGTATTTTATCTATTTTACCTATCATCATTATTAATGCTATCCTAAATGATATTAATAAAATTATTTTTAAAAAAATCGAGTTTTAATACCCCTTGTACCCGTCAAAAATGTTAATGCATTTATGTTTCAGTGTACATGTGTACAAAATTTCATATTTCTAAGTTAATAATTTACAAAAATACTTTATAATGTCCTTCCTCTCCTTAATAATAAATCACAGTGGTTATACCAAAATCGAAATATACACGGAGAATTATAACTTGGTAATAACCGTATAGGTGATGTTAGTAATGCTTTTAGTATTTTACCTATTTTATCTAGCATCATTATTAATGCTATCCTAAATGATATTAATAAAATTATTTAAAAAATTGAGTTTTAATACCCCTTGTACCCGTCAAAAATGTTAATGCATTTATGTTTCAGTTTACATGTATACAAAGTTTCATAACTCTAAGTTAATAATTTACAAAACACTGTCTAGAGTCTTTCATCTCTTTAATAGAAAATCGAAATGGCTTTTACTAATAGGGGAATTTACTTGAAGCATTATAAAATTGATAAAAACCATCTAATGCTGTTACTCCACATTCTACTTAACTACTTAAATTACTCGATTTACAAGTATAAAAAAATATAATAAGAAAAAAAAATCCCATTTTCTCTTTTCATATATACTGTCATTAAGTTTTGCTAATCGAATTTTTTACCTTTAAGAGTTAAAGTGATTAAATTTTATATCATTTAATAATTCACGCCCCACTAGAAAGAAAATTTCTTCAGGCAGCAGTAGCGCATTTGAAAATTTGCCAAAAAAGCTGATATTCTTTTTTAATGCGTTTCGATAAAGCTTTATCAAGAAACTTGCAAAACAATAGATACGTAAGCGGATAAAAGTATATCTTCTTTTTATTTTCAGTTTTTAATGGCTATAAGGGAACTTGTTTTTAGTATCATACGACGAATATATCGCCGCACACCTTCCGGCACCATCTAAAATCTGATACTTTACAAAGGAACTTTTTGCTCTGGAACTAAAAATAAAATAACAAGTAACAGCTTCAAATAAATGGCCGTACTTCGAAAGGACTGAGAAAAAAAATTTGAAAAACGTTATCAGTTTTATTAAATATTATCTAGTCTGAATTTAACTTCCTCTTTTTGGAGGTTGACGTTCGAAAGATAAGAAAGAATAATATCAGTGTTACTGCTTTTTTTTTAGTCTATCTCTCACACCTTTGTGGTGTAAATATTTTAATGCACATTTTATTAATTTATATTCCCTCATAACTTTTTATCGTTCGATTTTTTTAACCACGAAAGTATAAATAAAGAGTTATAGTAGTAGACTATTTTCCAGTTCTATTTGAAAGTTCCATGAAATTGAAGAGAGCTCGCAATGCCTATTCACCAACAAAACTCACCTATGTTATGATCTAAAAAAGTTTAAACTGATATTTTATTTTCAATTTATTATTTTTATTCTGTCTACATATAATTCTCATGAATTTCATTAAATCTTATCTTCTACGAATTTTCGAAAAGGTAATGAAGTGGTAAAAAATCTAAACAACTATACATTTTTCAAATCAATATATATCTTTATTTTGAAAAATAAAACCTTTGTGGTGTAAATATTTTAATGCGCATTTTATTAATTTATATTCCCTCATAACTTTTTATCGTTCGATTTTTCTAACCACGAAAGTATAAAAAAAAGAGTTATAGTAGTAGACTATTTCTCAGTTCCATTTGAAAATCCAAGAAAATGAAGAGAGTTCGCAATGCATATTTATGAATAAAACTCACTTATGTTATTACCAGAAAAAGTTTAAACTGATATTTTATTTTTAATTTATTATTTTTATTCCGTATACCATGAATTTCATTAAATCTTATCTCCTACGAATTTTCAAAAAGGTAATGAAGTGATAAAAAATCTAAACCAGTATATTTTTTTCAAATCAATGTATATCTTTATTTTGAAAAATAAAACCTTTGTGGTGTAAATATTTTAATGCACATTTTATTAATTTATATTCGCTCATAACTTTTTATCGTTCAATTTTTCTAATCACGAAAGTATAAAGAAAAGTGTTAGAGCAGCAGACTATTTTCCAGTTCCATTTGAAAGTTCCATGAAATTGAAGAGATCTCGCAATACATATTCACTTACAAAACTCACTTATGGTTTGGTTTTCTGTGCTACTGTCTACTTTTTGCAACACGAGGGCTAATAAGACCGGGACCTACAGATTAAAGACGATTCCAAAAGACTACTAACATCCATACTACTATAGGTGTCGAACTCACGAACTCCGGTACCAAACGCCAGCATTCTAACCAGTCGGCCATCGTTCGGCAAATTCACTTATGACATGATCAGAGAAAGTTTAATCTGATATTTTATTTTTAATTTATTATTTTTATTCTGTATACATATAATTATCATGAATTTCCTTAAATCTTATATCCTATGAGTTTTCAAAAAGGTAATGAAGTGTTAAAAAATCTAAACAACTATACTTTTTTCAAATCAATGTATATCTTTATTTTGAAAAAATAAAACCTTTGTGGTGTAAATATTTTAATGCACATTTCATTAATTTATATTCCCTCATAACTTTTCATCGTTCGATTTTTCTAACCATCAAAGTATAAAAAAAGAGTTATAGCAGTAGACTATTTTCCAGTTTCATTTGAAATCTCCATGAAATTGAAGAGATCTCATAATGCATATTCACAAACAAGACTCACTTATGTTATGATCAGAAAAAGTTTAATCTGATATTTTATTTTTAATTTATTATTTTTATTCTGTCTACATATAATTGTCATGAATTTCATTAAATCTTATCTTCTACGAGATTTGGAAAAGAGAACGAATTTGGAAAAGAATCTAATCTATTATAATTTTTTCATTTTAGTATGTTTCTTTATTTTGAAAAATAAAAAAATATTTTAATGCACATTATTAATTTATATTCCTCATAATTTTCATGTATGTCGATTTTTCTGACAGGAAATAACAAAAAAAGAGTTTTAAAACTGTATTTTATTTCATTTGAAATTCAAGATTGAAGAGATCACATAATGCATACACAAACAAGACTCACTTATGTTATGATCAGAAAAAGTTTAATCTGATATTTTATTTTTAATAAATTATTTTTATTACTGTCTACATATAAGCATGAATTTCATTAAATCTTATCTTCTACGAGATTTGGAAAAGAGAACGAATTTGGAAAAGAATCTAATCTATTATAATTTTTTTCATTTTAGTATGTTTCTTTATTTTGAAAAATAAAAAAAATACGCACTATTAAAATCAATGTTTTATGTATGTAAAAATTGTCTGACAGGAAATAATTTAATATTTTAAAACTGTATTTCTATTTCTATTCAAGATTGAAACAAACACGAGGACATACACAGAAACCTCTATGTGATAAGCAGTCAGAGATGTTGCTTTTCCTGTGACAAATAGAGGCATAAAGCAACTTTTAGAAACCCATTTTAATGAAAATTTCATTCTGTATAAAATGAAAATATATTCTAGATCATTTTTTTACATAAATATAAAATTCTGGCAAGTTTTATCTATATCGAATGTTATAAACTTTCTAAATTAATATTAGTTCTTTTGCAAGTTATGAATCTTTATTGTTTCATTAATGCCCAAATACCATCCTTTTAAATCAAACGATAGTAGTGACAACCTTCTATTTCAATCAAATTCCATTAAACAAAGATTCCACAGTATTTATTGGATTTGTGTTAGGAAAAATTTCTATTCATCACATTACTGATGAACCATGCATGACTACTTTCACAAGATTAAATTGTTTCAACAAATTTCAATAGCTTTCAAATATTTTTACTAAATTATCTCAAAGTACAGAATACTAGTAATTAATGAAAATACAATCTTGATGCAAATACATTTATACATTTCGTTAGCAGTGTCTGTAGGTTTACATTTCACTGTAAGAACATATATTCATAGCTATTCTTATTCCTCTTTATAGGATGGTCTACTTCATCATTATATCTTTTCATACCCAGAGGCATAGGAGGCTTCAATTTAACTCTCATCCCCCTCCAATTACTACAGCTTTCTTTGTCTCTCACCTTGACCATCCTTCCTTGTCTCGCATTTTCTCCATTATTCTTTGCTATGTTAATCGAGGATGTCATCCATTATCCTCAGTTTCGCGGTTTAAGGCAACATGAGGTTCTTATCAAGTCTTCATTCTTAAGGCAAGGCCAATAAAACACCATTCTCTTAATTTCATGTCTTGATATATGTTTTTTGTAGGATCTCATCATTCGTTGTTGTTTGTAGTCAAAAAAGCTTTATAATTATCCTTGAACACTTATTTTGATAAAGGTATTTATTTTTTCTTGTTTGTGCTAAGGTTAACTTCCAGCTTTGAGATCATATAAAACAACTGATTTAACTAATGATTTAAAAAGGTTTCATTTAACTCTTAATTTTATATTGCCAGATTTCTAAATTTTAACCATACTTCTGAAACAATTGAGGCCTTTTGGGAGTCATAAATGCCGTCATTTATAACCCCTTGGCCTATTCTACTTAGCCTTAATAGAAATGAAAGTTTATGATAAAATTATGCAATTCGAGTTTTTGTTTCTGATGCCACTTAGACAAACCAAACACGATTGAGCTTACAGGCTATCGTAAAGGCGAAGAGAAGCGGATTTTTTTTCAATGAGCACCATTAAGGTGAAAGAACATTAAGGTGAAAGAATTTTGAAACAGGGACCAAGCAGAAAACCCACAGACTTGCCACCCCCAGATGTATTGATTGAGAACTTTGAGGACATTGTGACCACGAACATATTTTACGTGTCCCAGTCACCTTTAACGAACATGGCGGATATTAGACGGGCTTAGGTTCCGAACCCGCATTCTTTCAGTTACGAGATTGTTGCCTTTGCCGACTGTGCTACCGTGGCTCTACAATTCGAGTAGAAAAGCTAATCATTTAAGAAATATTTAATAAAACATTTACTAAACTCACTGTTGAAAATAAACAAAAATTTACCTACATACAAGATATACCTCTATACGTGTAATGTCTTTCTAAAAGCAATATGACAACCATTCATGAATTTATAATAAAAAGCAAAAGAAAATATAAATCCTAAAAATTAAAGTGCGTTCTTCTTTAATAAGAACTTTTGAAGTAGACCAAATACAATAATTCTTAATTTTTAAAATACTCAATTTTTACCTGCATCCTGAAAATAGATATCACCATTTCAAAAATGTATTAAATTACAATCTAAAAGAAATTCGTTTATAATTTAAACAAAAAAGTCTTTGTAACAACAGAATCCTCTAAAGCCATTTTATAAATAACACTTGGTCGGGAATCAAACAATTTTTTTCTTTATTTTTAAAAGGGCTGTAAATGTCCTTTGAAAAGATTTCAATAATATTAATCAATACAAATAACACATTAAGCTATAATTTTAAATTTATATGCACAAAACTATATTTCTTTGAAACCTCAGACATTTCTTGATTGAAGTTATGTTCTTTTATATCTGATAACTCCCTCGCATTTCTTCCAAACTTGATTAAAAAACTTTTTTCATTTAAAGCATTAAGAATCTTAAAATAATCTTTAATTTAACCTTTTTTCTCTAGACACTAAAATATTATCATTTAATTAGTTTAAGGCAGATTTGAGTTAAGATGCGCGTGTTATATTCTTTCTAATAATACTCCCTTCAAACATCTAAAAATTCAATTTAAACTCAATTCTGAAGCATTAATGTTAAACCACGTCATTCAGTTCATATTATGCAAATCTGTTTAGACTTCCTATAAAGAAATTTTGGGCACAATTAAGATAAAACTGTCACTAAATATACAGTTTATTGCCATCAAACCTAATGTATAATATAGTAATTATTAAGTTATTAGGAAAAAAATACTTTTTATCGTAATTTCCTATATTAACTGTAATTTGCAGGAACAATAACTAAATTAGAGCTGTACATAAAAAAACTAGAAAGCTATTAAAAGTGATTGAGTTTACATTAATGGCCAATTAATACTACAACTTTTTAGCATAATTAAATATCTCACGGAAGCATCGAATTTTGATGAGACAGCGGTGAACTGTGCGTGTAGTCTCCCAGGAACACAGAAATTGTCATTTCTTAATTATTAGATGGAACTTTTTTCTGTGTTAATTGACAACTTTAATTCTCGTTTGCGTTACTTTAGAATAACAAATTCGTAATTGATGGAGAAGTAATATTTTTTAATAATCTACCCGCAGACGATAAATTATTAAATAATGGTTTTCATACTCATAATTTCAATTTTCTAATAATTTCATTTTAATATACATCCTGACTTAATCTAAAAATATTGTCCTAGAATATGACTATGATGGTGATGAATAACATACTTACTCTACACATATATTTACATACTCTATATGTATGCGTAGAGTACACGCATAAATACTTTTTTTAAAGACAGTATAATTTGCTTCAGAAGATATAGTAAAGATATATTAATATTCCATTTTTAAATGGTTTTGTAAAGTTAGGTTCTAGAGCCGAAAAGCTGTGGGTTTGGGGCTCGAGCTGACCTAAGATTCGCCTTGTACGTCAAAGGTACTAGAGCACTTAGCCCCTTAACAATTTCATTTTCTTCCCGAATTCGATCTAAAAAATGTCACATTTTTTTATTGCATACTTTTGTTCCTTTTACATTTGTAAGCTGGAAAATGTTATTAAAAGTAATATTTCTAATTATTTTAAGCTTTTATAACAACTTATTTACAGAAAATTACAGTTTCTTTTCTCATTCATGTACATTAGAAAGGGAAGTGACTTTTACAGTTATGCAGATAACAACTATTTTCGATTACAATTACTACACTATTATTTTCGAATGAAAATACTACAAATTCATTTATTTAACCGATATTTTCAAAGAACAGATTTAGTGCGATAAATCTTGATAGAGGGTAAGAAGCGTAGTCCAACGTCCCAGTACGGACAAAAATACCTAGTATCTTTTCGAATTATTTTGCTACTGTCATTTTTCTTCGATGAACACACATAACATTTGTTTGTATTTTTTAGTTTTTTATCTGTAGATGGAGTTACCTATAAAAAGTCTCTCTTGGTTAGTCTCCCAAAACCTCAACCCCAAAACAAGCCAAAAACTCGCTGATATAAAAGAAGCTGAAGATAAAAACTCAATGTGATATGCAAAACCTATCAGAAAGACCGAGCTTTCAAACGAAACAGAATATACTTCGAAAACTAACATCTTGTGGACATCTGTACGACTAATTTCACCTTAAAAAACAAAAGATACAGCCAAAACAGGGAGAACGTCAAAGAAATCAGATTGCCCGTACGTTGTACGGGCAAATCAGTGAAGGCACGATAACAGCGCCCGTACGGCGTACGTGCAAAACAGGCAAGGGGTTAAAGTATGTTCGTGATCACAATGTCCCCTAAGCTCTCCAAACGATACCTTTGGGGGTGGCAGGCTAAGCCTGGGAGTCTTCTGCTTGGTTCCTGCTTCTAAATTATGAGGACCCAGCGGGGGTAATGGTACTAGCGTCCGTAGAATACTTTAAGATACTCGTGATCCCCGGGTGGTGCTAAATGATTAACACCTTCTCAGCCTTGTATTGATATAAAGGCATACAGTGCCTGTATTGCCAGCTGCGTTAAGAAAAAAATTACATTTTTTTGCCTGATACCTCGCAATGGGCTGCTAACCTAATGGGTATAATGTGTTTATAAAATTTTTGATCTTTTATGGGAGGGTTGAATTAGTAATGATTCTGCATTTATTTATTTCTTGTGTTGTAGCTGAATTGCAGTGACAAATATAGTTTGAGTTTGGTATAGAGCACAACTTTCTTCGTTTGTTACATGAAGACTAATGAAACCAGGAACTACCTGCTTAAAACCTTCTAAGAACATCCATAGCAGTAAGGAAGATTCAAACTCACGAACAGCATGGATATCGAAGCACAGATTCCTACCAGTTCCGCTCAATTTTACTGTAAACCCACAACAACAGTGATACGGAAATTCAGATACATTGGGTAGGATATGTATTATGAATGTCCCTAGACACAACACACATATGATCATGGATTGATGTTCATGGATGAGTGAGCTAGGGGAAGGCCAAAACTGCTTCCCTGCTGGAAAGGCAGGGAGGACAGATTTGGTTGTAATCTGTTGCTTGCTTCATATGGCTTAGTGAGAATTATGAAGACCAATTAGGCTCAACATAGATAGATTCACATAAATTTACAATGGAATATATGCATTAGTTCAAAAGTATATATAAGTTACGATACTTATCTCATAATAGACCTCCAGATGATAGCTGAACGTGTACTACATTTCATCACCGTAGATTGTGAGTTCAAACACTACTTTTGCTTGTTTGTTTTTAACAATAAGTGTCAATGTTTTTAACAATAAGAAATTAGTTTTATGAAGTATATCCAGTTCTCATTAACCATCGTGTTCTGAAATATTAGGCTATAACTGTGAACCGTTCTATCCCACCTCAAGGAAAAATTCAAATAGTAGAATAGACTCAGATATAAGAAGAAAAACTCTTTAAAAAGACATAGTAACTTTTGAGTTGAAGAGCCATCGTTAAATTAAAAAAAAAAAACAATTCTAGATAGTAATATAAAAGACATATCAGCTCTATTTAGAATAAATATTTCTGCGTTATGAATAAACTAACTTTATAAAAACGATTAGGAATGTTATATGAAGAAGACCATTTGTAAAAGATGATAAAATATATAATTTAAAAAAAATTACTTATTCGTAAAATAATTTTGAAATTCGTAAATTAGAAACAAATTTTTAGATTAAATAGAAACTAATCGTTTTTAATGCATGAATTTCAATAAAAGTAACACGAGCAATATTTTATTTTGTAGCATGATAAATGCTATTTTTTAATTTCTTAATTTTTTAATAGTTTTTATTTTTTTTTATATCTTAATATTATCTACCTCTAAAATTTACGTTTAAAGAATATATAAGATATTTTACTTCAATTAGATATAAAATTTACTTTCTAGTATATATATTTCATACCTTATCTTACGGATAAATGACTGTTGATTTTGTTTCACTTGGTGTATGTTATTATACAAAATATATTACTTGAAATAAGAAAACTTGATAAATTATATAAAAATAAATTTGTATTAAATAGGTTAATTTCTGCTTACAGAATAAATCAGATATTTTCCTTCAATTAGATAGGAAATTTAGTTTCTAATATGTATATATTTCACACGTTATCTTGCAGGTGAGTGACTGCAATTTTTTTCATTTGATATATAATTTTTATGTTCTCATACAAAATATACTACTTAAAATGACAAAACTTGATAACGTATTTAAAACTAGATCTAGAAAGAGGTTAATTTATGTTTACAGAATAAATCTGCTATTTTACTTCAATGATTGATAATTTTATGATTGTTATTTTTTTTCACTTGATGTATAACTTTATGTTATAATACAAAATATACTACTTGAAGTGACAAAATTTGATAGTTTATTTAAAACTAGATCATTATTAAAGATGTATATTTCTGTTTACAAAATAAATCAGATATTTATTTTAATTCAACATAAAATTTTATTTTTATATAAATATACAGAGTGTTTCATATTGAATGGGACAAAAAGAAAACATGATTGTGAACGTTGTAATTAATATATTTAGAAAATTAAAATTAACCTCAAAACTACATTTATTCAAGTTTCTACAGGTGTTCAATATGTACCTCTCCAGTGACACGATAAATCTCTACACGGTAATCAAGCTCCTGTTAGCTAAAGTTACATGGACATTTTCCGTGCCCCCAAAATCGCAAATTATGGCGATTATCTTTGCCACATAAGTGGAAAGTGGCTTCATCGGTAAACACCAGTGTGTTCTCGAAACCATTCACATCGAGCTTTTCTTGAAATTTCGCACAGAAATTCTTACGCAACGGTTTGTCAGTAAGTTTTAAAGCCTGTACCATTTGATATCTGTAGGGCTTGAATTGGAGACGCTTCCGTAAAACACGCCACACCGTTGGGTGAGGGACAGCCAGTTCTGCACCTGCACGTCGATTTGATTTTGAGGGACTTCGTAAAAAATCTTTCCGATTTCTATACTAATTATTTCAACCACTTCGGCTTTTGTTTCTTTTCAATCTGGGCTTTTGTTCTCGAATAAGAAGCCGGTATCCTGGAACTGCTTCACCCACCTGCTTATGTTATGCCGATGTGGTGGTTCTTTACGAAATTTCGTGCGAAAATGTCTTTTCACAACAGTTACCGAGGAGGTTTTGTTTAACATCGCCTCTAGCGGCCAGTTCGTCATTCGATAATTTTTCCCTGTTACAAATAAAACTTGTATAATTGTAGTTGCAGAATAAAATTGTTTCGGCTGAATAAATCCATTACGGCAATCATACTGCTCTATTCTTTTTGTCCCATTCAATATGAAACACACTGTATGTGTAGGTGTATGTATGTGTATATATATATATATATATATATATATATATATATATATATATATATATATATATATATATATATATATATATATATATATATATATATATATATATATATATATATATACATATATATATGTGTGTATATATATATATATATATATACATATATATATGTATATATATATATGTATATATATATACATATCTATATATATGTATATATATATATTTATATATATATGTATATATATATATATATATATACATATATATATATATATATATATATATATATATATATATATATATATATATATATATATATATATATATATATATATATATATATATATATATATATATATATCATACGTTATCTTTCAGATGAATGTTTTTTTTTTACTTGATATATAATTTTTAAGTTTTTATGTAAAATATATTACTCGTAATAAAAAAAACTTGATAACTTATTGAAAACTAGATCGTAAAAAATCCACTCTTAAAGGAACAAAAGATTTTAATTTATGACAGACCGTAATGGGCTGTTATAAAGAATATATTTTAAGTGTACAAGGGTATGATGTTCTTTTAGCATGCATTTAATGTTATGCGATTATTTAACATAAATGCATATCAGAAACCAGAATAGACTTTTCTTTACACGTAGCATGCAAATTAGTTTATAAATTTGAAATGATTTTATAAACTAAATATCAGGAAAGATTAAAAATAAAACAAGAGGATTTCAAAATCTAAGTCTTAGAAATTTTACTCAACTAAAAGTTCAAACAATATATCATTGCACTAGATACATAAAGGCATTGCTTTTCTTAAAAATTTCCCCATTGGGACTAAGATAGAGAAACTGGGACTAGTATCCTTAATTATCCTAAATGGAAGTATCGTACGGAAATTTCAAGAGTCAAGAGGTATTTTTCAAACATTTTGAAGAGAGAATATATTGCTTGTTTTTTTTAAAGTTACTTTTCACCTTAGCATATTCGAAAGCTGTACGTGAATGATGGTTTATCATAATGTGGATGATATATTATTCTGTGATGCTTCAATGAGTTTGCTGCAACTTTGGTCGTTGAAGAATCAGATGCTGCAGCATATTTCATCTTTTATTTTGGTATCTGTATGATGCAGTCTATAACTCTTAACCTTTATTTTTGGTTATTTTTAGGATAAATTTTTCAGTCTGTAATGTTTCATTTATTATATTCTTTAAAATTTAGAGAGTCTAATACTTTTTAACTCCTTTAAGAATCGACTTTATTTTGAGCAATCTATAACTTAAATGATGTGTTTTGAAAAATGGAATCTTGGTTGTTTGTTAATCTACCTTTTAGACATGAATTCAAACCAAGACAAAATTTTATTTATAAATAAAAACTCCAATGTATGTTATGTTTTAAATTGTTTGTGCAGTTTATTGCAAACTTATTGTTATGGTTATACACATTTTGAATTGAACTTAAAACAATATAACATGTCTTTAAAGCGAGGACATAAAGTTCTACCTTAGTGGTAAAATTTAAAGAAATTTCTCTATAGAAACCTTAAATCATTCTATTATTTTATCATTTTAAAGATATAATATAGTTGCTTTTAATGCAAAATTTATTAAGTCCAAAATTGAAATTCAGCAATTTACAATTTTTCCGTAGTTGTAAGAAATAGTTACTAATATATAGTTACTAATAATAGTATTTTACGGAATTTAAACTGAAACAGTATTTATAGATTATTTTATGTAATTTTAACTTCAAATGATACTGACATTTTCATGAGGGATTTTAGCCATAAAATAGCTATAAAACATTAATTACAGATGATGAAATTTTAGAAAAATTAAGATTTGAAAAATATCGAAGTCAGTTTGTAGGATTAGTTAATCTTAAACACCAATAATATACTGAATGATAATTTTAACAAACGAGCAAAGTTATGGGTAATCAGGTTATTATAAAAATGAATCGTTGAATAAGACACTTTTCCCGTTAAATTTTGAAAAGTTTTTATATTACAAAATCATAAAAAATAGCTTAACAATCAGTTAACTGTTCATATCTCTAAATAAATAATACTTTCAGTTATATAACAAGGATAATGGGATAAATCTTTGAGGTAGCTGAGAAAACAAAAAGTATTCTCTCAAATAAATTGATGTCTTATTCTTTGAATCATTGGTGTTATTAAAAGAGATAGACCAAGAAAACTGAGAATTGGAACAAAAAGTCGGCCACTTAAAAAAACTATAATCCACAAGAGAAGTATCTTCAAACAAATTTATAGACTAGGCATGAAGCTAAATATATCTAGACTGATAGAGAAAAATCATTAAAAAATAAAATTCTATAAATGATGTACGAATGTTGAAATATTTATGGCAACTATAAATCTAAATTAAAATTCTGTCTATCTAAAATAACTGACTTTTAAAAAGGATAATCTGCATCATGGATATCTTGAACTTAAAATTTTAAAATAAGTAAATTTTACATAGTCAATGCTGATCTTCAAACTGCAATATTAATTATTTTTCACTTGTAGTTTCTGTATTACACAAAATTAAAAACTATAAATGCACTAATGATGCAAACTTTGGTTTTTGCTCTTAATAACATATTTATGTATTTCTTATAATTTGAAATTGTAAAAAAAACACTGATTATATTCAACCTGTCTGGTAGAGTCACAAAATATATACACATTATCATCCGGACTGTGACCTACATCCAGCCACCTACATATGTATGTATATATGGGGTGTTGGGGGTTACTAACCTTTGTTCAATTTTTCACTCTCAGGTACAAGGATAGTATGCTTCAAAATACAATTGAAAAGAATAGCATATTCTGTGTTATTGTACCTTAAATATGAATTAACGAAGACAAGATAAAGTTTTAACTACATAAAACATTAGTTGCATAACTGTTCTTAAGAAAGTAATAAAGAAAACTATTTTGAAAAATGGAAACCAAAACTTTGGAATAATAACACGATTGTCACTAAAGGAAACAGTTCACCTATCTGAGTCATCATATATATATATATATATATATATATATATATATATATATATATATATATATATATATATATATATATATATATATATATATATATATATATATATATATATATATAAATAAATATATATATATATACATATATATATACATATATATACATATATATATATATATATATATATATATATATATATATATATACATATATATACATATATACATACATATATACATACATATATACATACATACATATATACATAGATATATATATATATACATAGATATATATATATATATATACATATATATACATATAAATATATATACATATATACATACATACTATATATATATATATATATATATATATATATATAGAGAGAGAGAGAGAGAGATAAAGAATGAAGAAAGAATTTAAAAACGGTAACACGCTTATAAAGAGATATTCAAGTTTTATTAACTTTATGACTAATAACGATTTAAAATACAATAGGATATAATTTAAGGTAAAACAAAAAGAAAAAACAAGTGATAAGAAATTTATTTCATTATTTTCCTTTAAATAGTATAGAAAACTGTTTCCTAAAATACAAACTGGAGTTCTGTGGGGATAATACTTTTACTTCTATAGAAAGAAGAAAATTATTTATCGGAGACATTACATTTTATTTCTAAAGACAAAATTTTAAACTGTTAATTGATTGTAATCCAATCTTCACAACCTCTATTGATTTACTATTTGTGCAACTATTTAGTTAAAATATGTGATACCATAAATAGACAGCTAAATGACAGCTATGCATTCAAAAATGAATTCTATAAAAATTTAATTAATCATGTAAATTTTATAATTCTTAATCAGATAAAGATTTAAGAGTATAAGAGAGATGAAAATAAATCAGGTGGATTAATTTCATTAAGAAAGCAATAGAGAAAACTAATTATTATGATACAAACTATTTTAAGAAAACAATAGAGAAAACTATTTATTATGATGCAAACTATATCAAGAAAACAATAGGGCTTTAAAATTTTAAAAATAATAACTAAATTATTGTACTAATAACACATTTACTGTTCAAAATAAAGGTAATTTGTCGAAGTATCGAAGCTATAAGGTAATTTTCAGAAATGAAGTCAAAAAACTGAAGAATACTTACAATATTCACCAGCTCTAAAAACCGCATAAATGATAATAAATTTAGGTAAAATAAACTATAGTGTCAGTATTGATAAAATATTTTTTTATAAGACCAGCATAATTTGAATTAGCATTAGAAAACATTAACATCACTTTCCTTATGAAAATACTACAGAAAATGAAGTATTAAAATGCAAACTAAAGCTTTCAGTAATAGTTCATTTGCTAATAATGGATTCAAGATTTTAAGAAATAAAAAACATTATTAACCGCAATATTCGAACACTCTTTGGATTTACTATATGAGTTATAATAGATTCACTTAAAAATGCATAAGACAGTTCCAGCAACAATAAAAATTAACTGTATAAAGATTTCACTCTAAAAAAGATAAAAAGTATTGATTATATTAAGTTTCATGCTTAAATAATGAAAAAAACTAATTTTTAATGTAAACTGAAGATTTGTTTTAAAATGCCTGAATTACAATAAAAAAACAAGAGAGATTTGTTGAAGTTATCACATTTTATTTTTCAAATATAGGATTAGAAACCTGGCAAATGAGTATAACAACTTATTTACAAACTATTATAACTCTACGAATGGTGATTAAACGAAATAAATAAAATTATAAAATTAATATAGTCTTAGTAATAATAAAATGCATATATGACTAAAAGCTAGATCAAAAATGTTAACAACAGTTTCCTTAAAATAAAATTTAGTAAACTAGGTTTGTAAAAGCCAAACTGGAGCGTTGCACTAATGAGACATTTAATACTAAAGGTAGCATGAGGGAATGTATATAGTGAAGAGTGCTTACAACAAAATACTTATCAAACTCTTTTGATTTTGTATATTAGTGATTGTGGGTTTACTTAAAAGAAATGATATGATTAAGTGTCAGTGTGAATAAAATAAAAACTTTATAAAAATTTAACTACATAAAAAAGATGTAAAAAATTAGTTGCAATACTATCTTTAAGCAAATAATAAAGGAAACTAATTTTTTAATATATAATGAAGCTTCGTATTTAAAAGCCTGATTTCTAATAAAGGAAACAAGGGATATTTATTGAAGGTATCACATTTATTTAAAGATAGGATTAAAAAGCTGGCAAATACTTATAACAACTTTTTTACAAAAACTTATAACTCTACAAATGATGATTAAATAAAACAAATAAAATTTTATGATTAATACAGTCTTGGTAGTAATAAAATGCATATATTGCTAAAAGCTAGGTGGGAAACGTTAGCTCCAGTTTCCTTAAAGCAAAATTTAGTAAACTAGGTCGTAAAATGCAAACTCAAGCGTTGCGCACATGAGACATTTAATACTAAATGTGGCATGAGGAAATTTATGTACTGATGGGTCTCAGAACAAAATACTTCACAAACTCTTTTGATTTTTTATATTGGTGACTATGGGTTTACTTAAAAAAATGATATCATTAAGTGTCAGTGTGACTAAAACAAGAACTTTAAAAAAAATTAACTATGTAAGATGGATGGAAAACATTAGTTGCATTTCAATCTTTAAACAAGTAATTGAGGAAACTAATTTTTAATATATACTGAAGCTTTGTTTTAAAAAGGCTTATTTCCAATAAAGAAAACAAGATAGATTTATTGAAGTTATTGCATTTTTTGAAAAATAGGATTAAAAAGCTTGCAAATTCATATTTACAAACTTTTATAACTCTACAAATGGTGATTAAATGACATAATTAAAATTATGTCATTAATATAATCTTGGTATTATTAAAATGCATATATGACAAAAATTTAAATAGAAAACGTTAGCAACAGTTTCCTTTAAATAAAATTTAGTAAAGTAGGTCGTAAAATGCAAACTGAGGTGTTTCACTAATGAGATATTTAATATTACAGGTAGCATGAAGGAATTTATATACTAAAGAGAGCTTACAACAAATTACTTCACAAACTCTTTTGATTTTTTATATTGGGGACTATTGGTTTACTTAAAAGAAATGGCATCATTAAGTGTCAGCTTGAATAAAACAAGAACTTAAAAAAATTAACTACATAAAATAGATGGAAACATTAGTTGCATTACTATCTTTAAGCAAGTGATAAGTAAAAGCTTATTTTTTAATGTAAGCTGAAGCTCTGTGATAAAGACCTAGTTGCCCCAAAGAAACAAGAGGTGTCTATCTGAATAAATCACATATTTTTAAAGAAAAATTGGAAAACAGAAGAACGCATACACTAATCATTTGACTGCTCTACTGATTTATTTTATGACTGATAATGAAATGACTTAAAATAAATGATAAAGTTAAAGTAGCGTCAGTAAGGGCAAAATATCCTAAAGTAAATATGAGTAAGAGTTACTTAAACATCCTATAAGAAAACACAATTGAAGAAAAAGGAGTAGTGATATATGGCTGGTATTTGATGCTATCAAATGGCCATTTTCTCAAATACTGAAAATGCTCTATTCAATTCAAAATGACTTGGAAATTCACTATTTTATTAAAACATAACCTCGAAATTGGGCTTAGTGTAAATAAATATTTTAATAGCGTTTATCCATGAACAAAATTAATTATGAATCAAATAAAATATGTATCAAGCATGCATTATTAAACAGTCTGCTTTACATATTTTCCTAATTAGGTCTTAAGCATTTAAACATATTTATTTAATTGCAAAACACTTTTATTAGATTTTGTTTATTTATGCGCTCTATATTTTAATTTTACGAATGAAGGCACTTAAAGTAGAGATATTAAATATATATTTTTCGGAAACTGTATAAAAATAGATTAAAAATTTATTATGCAGTAAATAAGAAATTAAATTAATTATTTAACTGCTCTATTGATTTATTCTGTGACTGAAAATGAAATGACTTAAACGATATCGTTAAGGTAGTGTCAGTAAGGGAAAAATATCCTAAAGTAAATATGAGTAAAAGTTATTTAAGCATCCTATAAGAATACCCAATTGAAGGAAAAAGAGTAGTGATATATGGCTGTTATTTGATGCTATCAAATGGCTGCTTTCTCAAATACTTAAAATGCTCTATTCAGTTTAAAATGACTTGGAAATTCACCATTTTATTAAAACATGACCTCAAAATTAAGCTTAGTGTAAATAAATATTTTAATAAAGTTTATCCATGAAGAAATTTAATTGTGAATCAAATAGAATGTGTATCAAGCATGCATTATTAAACAGTCTGCTTTACATATTTTTCTAATTAGGTCTTATGAATTTAAACCTATTTATTTATTTGAAAAACATGATTTTGTTTATTTATAAGCTCTATATGTTAATTTTATGAATGAAAACACTTAAAGTACAGAATTAAAAAAACATTTTTCGGAAACTGTGTAAAAATAGATTAAAAATTTGTTATGCAGTTAATAAGAAATTAAATTAATTATTTAACTGCTCTATTGATTTATTTTGTGACTGATCGCAAAATTACTTAAAATAAACTATATCATTAAGGTAGTGTCAGTAAGGGAAAAATATCTTTAAGTAAATATGAGTAGGAGTTACTTAAGCATTCTATAAGAATACCCAATTGAATGAAAAAGAGTAGGCTAAAAAGATATATGTCTGTTATTTGATGCTATCAAATGGCCACTTTCTCAAATACTGAAAATGCTCTATTCAGTTTAAAATGACTTAAAAATTCACTATTTTATTAAAACATAACCTCGAAATTAGGCTTAGAGTAAATAAATATTATAATAAAGTTTATCCGTGAAGAAAATTAATTATGAATCAAATAGAATGTGTATCAAGCATGCATTATTAAACAGTCTGCTTTACATATTTTCCTAATTAGGTCTGAAGCATTTAAACATATTTATTTAATTTCAAAATACTTTTATTAGATTTTGTTTATTTATATTGTAATTTTACTAATGAAAACACTGAAAGTAGAGATAGTAAAATATATATTTTTCGGAAATTGTATAAAAATAGATTAAAAATTTATTATGAAGTAAACTAGAAATTTAATTTTTTTACTTAATATCCTTAAAAAATCTTAGTCGAATGCACATTTAAAACATACGTATTTTTTTAAAGTAATTATAAAATATAATATTCATTTTAAATATGCCTTAACTACATATTTAAGGTGAATATTAAGACCATTCGAATTGATTTCGTTACTTCTATTATTCCTATGAAAGTAATGCATAGATTTTTATAAGTGTCTAGATCAGGGGTCGGCAACCTGTTTGTCCTTAAGGGCGCAATACTAAATTTGAAAATCACCGAGGGTGCATATTTTACAGATAATCAACAGGTATAAATAGGCATTAAAAAAAACAGATTGTTTATAACTTTATTTTGCTGGTGTCATACATAATGATACATATAATTCAGTGTGAAACTTGGGTGTCCATATTTTAAGCTGATTTCTTATAATTGGGGATATATTTAGAGTTCCCTGTAATTAAACAATTATCTAAATGTGAGTCATTAAGCTTTGTTCGGTATTTTGATTTCAAATATTTCATATTTGAGAACAAAGACATTTTCTTAAAATAGGATACTTATTTTCATTGACTAAGTTCCAAAACATTTTATTATTACTATGCGCTTTTAAAATAATATCACTTTGCAGGTTTATTATTTCTAATTCTAGGTCTTCGATATTATGAAGCTTCGAAATACACTGAAGCTATTTCAAGGACATCATCTTCAGTAACATTGAATGGATTTATGAAAAATCTTAGAACGGGTTCTAATGCTGCAAAATCTTCAAATCTAGAAGAAAACTCTTCTATTAGCTTATCTATAATTTCTAAATATGATTTAGCAGTAAAATTTTCATTATTCAAATTTAAACTCTCAATATTATATTTTATATTTGGGAAATGTGATAATGATTTTTTCAATAGATGGGATTTCAACAACACTAACTTGTATTTGAATGCATTTACTGCTCTAATCATGTCAGCGATATGCTGTTTTTTTCCTTGTATTTTTAAATTTAATTCATTCACTTTTGCCGTTATATCTGTCAAAAACAATATAGATGTTCCCATTCATCGTTAAAATAATATGTTCTTTTTCTTTTACATTTATCCATGAAGGGTTTTGAAAGAAAAGAATTATGTAGGATTACTTGGTAGTTTTCAATGCACGGTCTACGCGTGGTCTATTCGAAATACGATCACACACTAACAAAAAATACGTGCGTGTTATTAGATACTCTCAAGGTTAGCAAACTGCTAATCTATGCACAATCCTAAACTCAACTGACTACTTGCTATGTATCGCCGTTTGACAAGAGTAAGTAAATCGCTCTGGCTATCATACATTTACATTAGTCCAGCGAGGGCGCATTAAAAATCGATCGGGGGCGCCATGGCGCCCGCGGGCGTAGCGTTGCCTACCCCTTGTCTAGATGACCCTACAGACATTGTCATGATTTAACGCTGTAAATCGAAAATTGTAAAATGTTTTAAAATAAATTATAAATTGGATCATTTTGATAAAAAAAGTAAGGAAAAGATTATGTTGAAAGCACTTGAGGCCATCACGCGTACAGTAATTCCAACTGTAACTATAATAAATTAAAATTACCGCTTTGCCTGTATGGGGAATTGATCCTGAGATTTCTCGTACTGATGCTAATTACTCTGACTACTCTGAGATTCACAGACATTTTTATATTCTCAATAAACGCGAAATTCAGAATTTTTAACATTTTCTATCGGATCCATATGTGAATCTAAACCATTCTTAAATCAACTTAATTACATACACAAAATTTCATCGAAATCAGAACAGTTTTATCAGTTCAGCCGTTTAGGAGAAATTCTATTACAAACATACGGACAGAAGAATTTTACATATAAAGATGCATTTTTTTTATTATAAATATACAAGTTTAATTCAGTTGTGATACACCAATCACTATAAATTTCTTATCATGTTTTTGTATATAGATATATACTGATTAACCCTTTGAGTGGAACACACCGGGGAAAAACGTCTCCAAAAAAATACGCTAAAGCTTTATTGTGTGTCAGAGACCAAAGCGTTCTATGATTTTTTACTTCACCCTTTGCCCCACCCTCGTTACTGTCCCTCTACTTCCGGTTATAAATAGATATATAAATAGACATTATGGATTGTCAATTTTCAATACAGGAAAAGCTCGTCAAATCTCGAAGATCATCACATAATAAATAATGTATCCTAAAAGTACAAATAAAAAAATTTGGGGGGGGATTATTTATATTTTTTACGAAAGTCATCCAAGACATTTAAGTGGTGCAATTAGAGATAATCTGTTACCGCAAATGAAATACTTCGAAATAGAGATTGACAAAGTCATGAGAAGCTATCAGCGTCTTTGTTCCTCAGAGAGTAGGGGTGCATCCCTCAATAAATGTCAGTCAAGAGGGGTGAAGTTCCTAAACAATCGACCTGGCCCTCTTACCTCATAATTTCATGAGAGAAAGCACTGTCAGAAATGTACAATACATCTATACATCTATTTTCGGAAAATTTTTGGAGGTCGAAAATTGTACTTGACAGCTGGCGGAATTGTACGTGCAAACCGCTTAGAGGGTTAAATAGTCAGTGATTAATAATAGCTATTTTTATTACCCTTATTATAGTTATGAAACATTACTGTTAAAAGTTACTTATAAATTTACAACATTTATTTATTTTGTTATTTAGATTACATAATGACATGCTCTGACAGATTATTATCCTCATATCTATAAATATAGCTTAAATAACAAATATTTATTTTATTTTGCTCTATTTTTACAATACATACAGTACTCTGTTCCTTTGTTATAAGCCCGCATGCAAGTAACCTTCAGCTGAACTTCCATTTAAACGTAAAATGATATGATATGATATAGCATGCTATGGAATACAGAATATCTGCGAGTCACAGCTGGTATACGAAGCAGAACTCTAAATCTGAATAAATATTATGTCACAACAAATACTTTTGCTTTAAAAAAATACAAAATTTTATACACAAAATGAGGCTGAAAATGGAATACATCCAAGGCTAAATATTAAATGGAGCAGATAGTTTATATTGACTAACTCAACTAAGCAGATTAAATTAGAAATGTGAAAATATGATTTAAACACAACAGTGGAAGAGGAAAATTAAGCTATTTTGTTTTCAATCAATATGCATTAGTAGTATATTTATGTAAAAATAGTTAAAATTCCGAGGTAAATTTCATGTTTTTAATTTATTAATTGTAAACTGTTTTAAAATTGTTTTTATCGATATTGTTGTATTAACAATTACTTTATACACAATTTGATCATTTTATAGTTAATGAACTATGAAATTTGTGATGAACTTAACTTTTATTTGGAGATTATTGTTAGTATGTGGTTCATATTAACCAAGAATGATTTTAATTTATGTGTGTGGTTGACGCATTGCAATTTAAGAGATTAGAAAAGCTATATATAGTATGTGCTTCATATTAACGAAGCGTAGTTTTATTTTGTTTATTTGTTTGTCTGGTGTATTTCACTATGTGGTAAATAGATAAATATGGTGGTATTATTTATTTAAACACATGATATCAACAACGTACTTATTGTGAGCTTACAATACGAAGTAATGTTTGTTTAGAAATTAATTCGGAAAGGGGTAAGTTATGCAATAAGTTAATCGTGATTGATTAACACTGATAAAAGGGATATAAAATAATAACTTCGTATAAATATGTGTAAAAACGTGTCTGTAGCAGGTGGTGTAAAGTAAAATTGAGAGGGCAGAAGAATAAGTTGAAATGAAATAAATAAAATTATATGATTAATACAGTCTTGGTAGTGATAAAATGCATATATGACAAAAAGCTAGATGAAAAACACTAGCAACAGTTTCCTTAAAATAAAATTTGGTAAACTAGGTCGTAAAATACAAACTGAAGCGTTGCACTAATGAGGCATTTAATACTAAAGATAGCATGAGGGAATTTATGTACTGAAGAGCGCTTATAAGAAAATACTTCACAAACTCTATTGATTTTTTATATCAGTGATTGTGAGTTTACTTAAAAGAAATGATATCATTATGTGTCAGTGTGAAAAAAACCAGAACTATATAAAACTTTAACTACATAAGAAAGTTGGAAAACATTAGTTGCATTACTATCTTTAAGCAACTGATAAAAAAACTAATTTGTTAATGTAATCTGAAGAGATGGACTATGTGGAGCTACAATGTAATGAACTTAAACATGCTGTAACGTACTGGAAATAGGTAGGCGAGGCCTTCAATGACACAGGCTAGAAATTAAGGTATTCTTGACTAAATATTTTATTCACTAGAATAAACTATGTACAGATATGTACAAATTCAATAAACGATAACATTCAGGGATCTCGTACAGAGATAATATGCACATACAAGGATGCATGGGATGCCGGAACAGTATGGCTAGGGCTTAAACACAAAAGCTGGAACTGATTAGTGCTGGGACTAATGTTGACTCGTTCACTCTCTGTCGATTAGCGCGGTTGGCTTTCACAGCAGGTTCGGAGGTTCCGAGTGCGTATCACGCTGGGATTCGTGAAGAAAACACAGGATGCAAGTCGATCCAAAATTAGAGTGCAAAGTCACTCTAGGCTGACTACTTCTATGCAAGAAGTTAATTATCAATCAGCAATAACGGGGAAGGAATTCCCAAGTCGAATGTTCGACTATCTAGCAACGGAGACGCTGGCGGTCTAAAAAAAAACAAACTCCAGACACGGAGATAAGAGCGGTCCTCGATCGACCAGGCTCTAGCAGGTAGAAGCCTCGAGAGAAGAAACAAAGCAAAAGCCCCCGTTCTAGTCCGGTCCTTTCCATTTATACTAAGCACTCCTTCCGCTTCTCGGTTCTTCGAGAAACTTCCCGAGCCAGGGTGACGCAATCTTGCGGTCACTCCCAAGTCTTAGATCAGCTGTCCAGGTTCCAGATGCAGCAATTCTCAGATTCATTAACTTAACCAACTTAATGCCCTTTTTGTAACCGCTAATGGGCGGCAAGGTGCACTCAATTATGTACACAGTAAAGGTCCATTCAACAGGTAACAATGTTCAGACAGTTCGGAGCCGTCAATGCACCGTTTTTCAATTACGGGTTTTTAGACCACCTGGTCCTATTATCGGCTACTCGTGAGTCCACGACGAAAGGTCACCTTTTGGGCTCCTTGTTCGTTTTGGGGTCATGTAACGGATCGTTACAATGCAAATTAATAAGCATTTTAGTCACGTTTAGATGCAGTGAACAAGGGTCACATTATGGCAAAATATAAGGAAATGAGGCTACTTGCAACTTAAAGAAATCCTCATACGAAACTGATATAGGATTATAGGATACATTTGATGGAGATATCCAGAATGTTGATAGTAATCAAATAAAAGAAAGGTTTACAAACCAAAAGTCTTCGTATTCTCAAATTAAAATAGATATAAGATGCCCTTGGGTGACACGAGTAAATGAAAAAAAGAGGGATTTAAGAGAGAGTGAGAGAGGTAAAATCTAATAGAAGGATGGCGTTTGGACTCTTATTAGAGAAAAAAGATGGAAAAAACGGCAGATCAAGTAAAAATAGGCTTCATAGTGAAATTCCAGCTGCTGAAGTCCTGCTTGCTGATTCTGACTTGCGGTATAGTTGTTGAGTGCACTTAAATTCCCGACGTGGTCACCAGCTGTAGAGTTAAAGTACATACCCCATTTGTGGAGATCTTATAAGACCCCTGAGCCACCACCTATGGTGTCTGTTTCTGAAGACAAGAGTTGCCAAGCAAGTCATCAGTTTACATCTTTCTAGACTAAAGTCTCTACCTCATTTATTAATAGAAGGAAATATAATCATTTGTTTATGTATTTTGTTTCCTTCGTAACTATATTAAAATATTATAGCCAATGTGTAATGTATGCAGATATAAAATGTAAATAGATAATTAAAAATTATTTTATTTCAAGACAAAATATTAGTCACCATTTATGGCCAGTGTAAAATATTCTATATTTTCTCCCCAGAGCTAGCCATCTATCCGGGAATGTTGGGTGAGTCTTTTGCAACATTATACTTCACTTCTTTGAAATGCGGGGAAATCCTTACCCCCCCCCCCTTCGGAGTGGAGGCGAAGTTACGCACCTAATTGGAGAGAGGCTAGAGGACCTGGGATTGGCTAGAAAGGGTTTTTCCGAGCAGGTTATTCTCGGACGGTTTGAAGTTCGTGACCCGGCGTTCGGGGAGAACGTTGTTTGATTTTCTCGAGGTATGTTCGCGTCTAGCTGAACGGAGATTGTTAAATACTTATAATGCTCCTTGTATATAAATGTAAATACTGAATGTAAAATGTACATAGCTGTGAGTGTAGATATAAAACCCAGAAAAATCAAAAAGCTCGTTTCGGCTCGCTTACCACGTCACAGCAGTAAACGCAGACCCTCGGATAGAGCTATAGTTAACTCCGTGTTAAGATGATATGCTGTAAGCTACATGTACATTTTAACAATAAGATGTCATTTAGATCTTAGACTGAAGCTTGCTAATGTAGCTACAATTGCACTTATGCAGTTCCTGTAAACGTTTTTGGAAAACATCAAGAGAAATGCATAATTATAGCAAACATATCCATTTTACCAGTACAAAATATATTTAATATTTTATAGTGATAAAAATTGACTGATTAAACTTACTGCTATACATTAATTTAGTTTTGTTTTTTGCTTGCAAGAAGGGACTACGATAAATTTCAAATGAAAGTTGTAGTAAGAAATGAACATGCTGTGTTCCATGCTCTATTACAGTAAATAAAAATTGTCTTGAAATGCATTAATTGTAACAAACGTATTGTCTATTGTAGTAATAACTATACTCATAGTATTATATCTGCTATGTTAAAATTCTTTTTGATTATCCTTTTTAAGTATATCTTGTTATATATAACTAAAAATATATTTTCGTTCTGTGATGTAAAATATACAATTTCAGTCACATTTTACTTAGCTAAAGTAGCATAAATATATAACTTAATGTCATACAAATGCTGTCCAATATCTCGAATGTCAGACATCAAATTTGGGACAACTGCCGATATTGACCCACATTATGCTAAATTAAAAGTCCATTTTGACCTTCAGGAGAAAAAAAATGAGGTTTTTTCCCATAACTCAGTACCCAATAATGAAAAAAGGAAAAAAAAAGGTTTATCGAAGTTTACTAATTTACATTTAAGAAAAATATTTAAAAGCCGAGAAAGTATAACAAAAATTTTTCATCGTGCTCTAGTGATTTAATTCGGGATTGGGTAGCAAACAGCTTGAAACGAAGGATGTTATTAACACATTCACGCTTGCTTATGTGAATGCACGTCGTTCCAAGTTACATTCCTAGTTGCTGTGTGGTAAAGTTTCACCATTTTAAATTATATTCCCAGCCGTGGTTGATCAGTCGCAGAGGTAATGGCTGGGGCACGTAAATTAGGTTCATGATCCCAATGGCTTCTATGTACCAAAATGATACCTATGGAAGTAACAGAACAAGTGTAAGGTCTTTTTCTTGGTTTTTACTTCTCGATTACGAGGACCCACTTACTACTAACATACTACCACTTACTACTTACTTCTAAATTACGAGGATCCACTTACTACTCACTTACTATACTTCTAAATTACGAGGACCCACTTACTCCTAACTATCACTTACTACTTACTTCTAAATTACAAGGACCAACTTACTACTAACATACTACCACTTACTACTTACTTCTAAATTACGAGGATCCACTTACTACTAATTTACTACCACTTACTACTTACTTCTAAATTACGAGGAACCTAACATACTAACTTACTACCACTTACAAAATTCTAACTTAATTACTCGTAATTTACTTCTAAATTACGAGAACCCACTTACTACCACTTACTACTTACTTCTAAATTACGAGGACCCACTTACTACTAACTTACTACCACTTACTACTTACTTCTAAATTACGAGGAACCACTTAGTACTAACATACTACCACTTACTACTTACTTCTAAATTACGAGGACCCACTTACTACTCTACTTACTTCTAAATTACGAGGACCCACTTACTACTAATTTACTACCACTTACTACTTACTTCTAAATTACGAGGACCCACTTACTACTAACTTACTACCATTTACTACTTACTTCTAAATTACGAGGAACCTTACAAATGATTTGCAAGGTTATTCGGAGTAGTGTTAGCTGCCTATAAGGTGTTCCCATAATAAAATGGTCAACCAATATCTGCGACTCGGTTGAGGCGAATACTATAACAGCAAGTCTCCCTGCATTGAAAATAAATATACCGAGCTGCTGTGAAATTCCGTCCTGAATTTTTTTTCAGAATGTGACAGTATTATCACAAGAAAATAGGAATATGATCGAGGAATATAATTAAAAAAATTCCTATATTGTTTTTCAACTGTAGTTTGATATAGAAGAACTTTCATATTTGAGGTCATCATTAAGTTTTTATCTTTGTCTTAAACGGTACAAGACTGCAGCAACCAGCTTCAGAATTTCACCATTTCCACCGATACTTATCATCAAACAGCAACAAAAATTGCTTGTCACGAATGCGTTCAGATAGTGACGATAAGATAAAGTATATTCTAAAAAAAACGAATATGAATAATAAGGTAAAATGAAATGAACTCTCATGCGCAGAAAAATAACACTCATATACCAAAATCACGCAATGCTCCCAGGTGGTCCACTTCTCAAATACTGACCACGCACGATTCAGCTTAAGATTAATTTGATGACCTACGTGTGTGATTAAGATATACGATCACATTTCTGAACAGGGCATTATGTAGATATAGAGTATAAACGAAAATGTTCTGCAAAATCATGCCACCGTTTGCAATATCTCACTCATAAAGGTAAGTAAAGGCCATTCATTTAAAATAAACTTTGTTCAAAAAGCAAATTTTCAATTATAGATCATTCAATTAAAACAGGCACTGGTCAAATTATTAACATATATTTTGATATATAATTCGAGTATGAATAAATATATTCTTCTATAAAGACGGAAAATAATGCATTCATCTTATGTTCTATACAAATATTATTTTTCGAATCAAGAACACTTAAATTACAATTTAAGATTAATTTATGTCTTATGAACAATTATAAAAAAACCTTAAATATTAATAACAGGTTAGCATTAAATCACTAGAATTCTGTTTTGAAAGGAAATAAAATTAAAATTATTGACAGAAAGATAACAAAGGTTATGTTTGAGCAAAATTCTATTCTTATAGAGATAGAATGAAGCCTAAATGAGCTTTTTTAAAAAGATATTAAAGTATAATATTAAAAAGATATTAAACTGTAGTAGATTTTAAGATACTATCTATTAATAATATCTAAAGTTACAACATTTTATTTATGTTGAAGATGTTCTACAACTGAATGCAATTTGAGAATTTGGGTAAATTTTAACTTCTGCTAGAGTTGAGAATAAAAACTTATTACCTAAGACCTAAAAAACTGAAAGCAGTTTACAAACACGAATGTTTTGCTAATGAATAAAGGAGAACTGAAGGAAATAAGAAATAATTTCTCTTATTTGTTATATTAACAAATCCACGATAAAAATTATGAAAAGCCATTTGCTGATAACCATCTATGCTTAGCTATATATATATATCAAATAATTAACTAAATTAAAAAATATGGAAAGTTTCTAAAATGTTGTTGAACAAAATAAATAAATAAGTGACAAAGTACTCAACTATCATAAGTAGTTCATCAAGTAAATTGAGTTAAAAATTGATCTATAAGTAAAAAGTTGCACCCAAATTGAAGTCAAAATTTGTTTTACTTCTTACAACAAACAATAAAAAAAAACAAAGGTTAGGAATAATGGTCATTTGGTAGTCAAAATGCCGGATTAAGTACGAAAAACAAAAACATACTAATGATTTTAAAAAGTTCTTAAATGTAAAATAATAGAGCTACAAAAGACTTAAATACTCTAAAATTGAAATTTCTAGTTAAAATTTCCATAAATGTAAAATTGTACAATAAAATGAAGTGATAATTTCTTCTCGCTGCTATACCAGTGAAGACAGTAATCAAAATTATGAACAACATCTAAAAATGATTAAATTCTTCCTTAAATATAGAAAAAGGGAAAGATTTTATTTATTTTAATTTTTATTTATTTATTTATTTATTAATGGTGTAGAACACCACAAAATGAGACGGTAAAACACTTAAAAGAGCGGAAAAAATTTAAGATAAAGAATTTAAAGAATTCAAGCTTTAAAGAATCTCAAGAGATTTAAACAACTTACTATATTAAGGGAGTTAAAATATCATTTAATAGAAGTGTGTACTGGATTGAAGTAAATTTATTTTCTTTTTATATATCATTAATTGATATATAAATGATACATCAATTTACAAAACTAAACTCGTCGGCGCAACAGTCCGTAGGGGGCCAGGCCTTACGGTGCCAATCTCCGTTTCCGAGACGAAGGACCCTGGGGAGGGAAGCATATGTTCCGGTTAATTGGTCAGTCTTACGCGGTACCCCCAGTGTTTAGTTCCCAAACATACTTAATCATCTGTTTCTCTACCGACTGAAAGGATGAAAAGCTGAGTCCTCCTTGCCCAGCCCGGGGATCGAACATCGGACCTGTGTTGTGGGAATGAGAAGCGCTACCCCAACTGGCATTCGATATATCAATTTAGCAACAATAAATCAAACAAAGGTCAAAGTTGTGAATAACAATCTTTTCATAGTCAATACCTGATTTAATATGCAAGACAAACAATATGGATAAATTTAGAGTACGATTGAATACAAAACAATGCTGTGATAAATAACTCAAATAATCTAAACAAAAATAATTTTACTTAAAATTTTCCATACATGTAAAATGTAAGGCAAGAAATCAATAATAATTTTTCTCTTTGTTATATCAACTAAAACAGTGATCAAAATTATGAATAAAAATTTATAGTCATTAATTACTTTAATAAAAATGGAAATAAACAATATTTTTAAAATTGCGTTGAATACCGAAAAATAAAACGAAAGAATACTCAAATGAGCTTAAAGAGTTTATTGTATTAACTGAGTTAAAAGTTCCAATACATATAAAATTGCAAGGTAGGAAAGCAATAACGTTATTTTTCTTGTTATATCAATTTAAACAGTGATGAAAGATATGAATAACAATTTATAGTCATTAAATACTTTACTGAAAATGGAAATAAAGAGAATTTCTAAAATGGCATTGAATGTCGAAAAATGAAACGATAGAATACTCAAATGTGCTTAAAGAGTTTATTGTATTAACTGAGTTAAAAGTTCCCATACATATAAAATTGCAAGGTAGGAAAGAAATAACGTTATTTTTCTTGTTATATCAATCAAAACAGTGATCAAAGTTATGAATAACAATTTATAGTCATTAAATACTTTACTGAAAATGGTAAAGAATATTTCTAAAATGGCGTTGAATGATGAAAAATGAAACGATAAAATACTCAAATGAGCATAGAATTTATTATATTAACCGAGTTAAAAATTTCCATACGTGTAAAAGTGCAAGGCAGGAAAGCAATGATAACTTTTTCTTCTTGTTATATCAATCAAAACAGTTATCAAAGTTATGAATAACAAATTATAGTCATTAAATACTTCACTAAATATGAAAAACATGAATATTAATAAAATGGCGTTGAATACAGAAAAGTGAAACGATAGAATACACAAATGAGCTTAAAGAATTTATTATATTAACTGAATTAAATATTTCTGTACGTGTAAAAGAGCAAGGCAGGAAAGCAATGATAACTTTTTCTTCTTGTTATATCAATCAAAACAGTGATCAAAGTTATGAATAACAATTTATAGTCATTAAATACTTTACTAAAAATGGAAATAAAGAATATTTCTAAAATGGCGTTGAATGCCGAAAACTGAAACGATAAAATACTCAAATGAGCATAGAATTTATTATATTAACCGAGTTAAAAATTTCCATACGTGTAAAATTACAAGGCAGGAAAGCAATGATAACTTTTTCTTCTTGTTATATCAATCAAAACAATGATCAAAGTTATGAATAACAATTTACAGTCATTAAATACTTCACTAAATATGAAAAACATGAATATTCCTAAAATGGCGGTGAATACAGAAAAGTAAAACGATAGAATACTCAAATGAGCTTAAAGAGTTTATTGTATTAATTGAGTTAAATGTTCCCATACATATAAAATTGCAAGGTAGGAAAGCAATAACGTTATTTTTCTTGTTATATCAATCGAAAGAGTGATCAAAGTTATGAATAACAATTTATAGTCATTATATACTTTAACTAAAAATGGAAATAAAGGAATATTTCTAATATGGCATTGAATGCCGAAAACTGAAACGATAAAATACTCAAATGAGCTTAAAGAGTTTATTGTATTAACTGAGTTACAAATTTCCAACGTGTAAAAGTACTAGGCAGGAAACCAATGGTAACATTTTCTTCTTGTTATATCAATCAAAACATTGATCAAAGTTATGAATAAAAATTTACAGTCATTAAACACTTCACTAAATATGAAAAACATGAATATTCCTAAAATGGCATTGAATGCCGAAAACTGAAACGATAAAATACTCAAATGAGCTTAAAGAGTTTATTGTATTAACTGAGTTACAAATTTCCAACGTGTAAAAGTACTAGGCAGGAAACTATTAATAACTTTATTTTTCTTTTTATATCAATCAAAACAGTGATCAAAATTATGAATAACAATTTATAGTCATTAAATACTTTACAAAAAATGGAAATAAAGGAATATTATGATGAAATGATAATAATGAAACTATAAAATACTCAAATGAGCTTAAAGAGTTTGTTATATTAACTAAGTTAAAAATTACTATACGTCTAAAAGTGCAAGGCAGGAAAGTAATAAATTTTTCTTCTTGTTATATCAATCAAAACAGTGATCAAAGTTATGAATAACAATTTATAGTCATTAAATACTTTACTAAAAATGGAGAAAAAAGAATATTTCTAAAATGGCGTTGAATACCAAAAAGTGAAACGATAAAATACTCAAATGAGCTTAAAGAGTTTATTATATTAACTGAGTTAAAATTTCCATAAATACAAAAGTGTATAAGCTTGAATTAATGATACTTTTTCTCCCCTGTTAGAAGTTACAATGATTTCACATTTTTCTTTAGAAGGTTTTTGACGGAAATATTGATGAACATCAAAAAGGTGACAGAGTAAAAGGACAGAATGAGAACAATAGCGCAGCGTCAGTGCAAAAAAAGGAAAAGTAATGAGATTACGCAAGTTCCCACAGGGTTTATTTCACTTATGGAGAAAAAATTTAGTTTAATGATGGGTGCGGTTGACAAAGGAAGGTGCCGAGACATTTCGAGAATTAATTGCTTCAATTGATTCGTTGCCGACAGAGGGCAGACATTTTCTATTTCTACGAATCCAACACCCCAATGTAACGACATAATTAATGCTCTTCGAAGTTTTCAGCACTTGGAAAAAAAGGAAATATATAATATATAAAAAGTACATATATATATATATATATATATATATATATATATATATATATATATATATATATATATATATATAATAAATTATAATATATATATATATGTATATTATATATATAAATATGTATAATATATATATATATATAAATATATAATATATAAAAATATATATATAATATATATATATATATAAAATATATAGATAAAATATATATATATGTATATGTTACATCTGTGTATGTATACATACACATATTTACTATTGGTAAACATAAGCATAAAATTCATTTATAAAATATGTACATATATATATATTTATAATATATATATGAATATATATATATATATATATGTGTGTATATATGTATATGTGTGTGTGTACATCTGTGTATGTATACATACACATATTTGGATTATTGGTAGGTACATAAGCAAAAATTCATTTATTAAAATATGTACATATATATATATATATATATATATATATATATATATATATATATATATATATATATATATATATATGATTATATATATATATATATATATATGTATATATATATGATATGTTGTGTGTAATCTGTGTATGTATACATACACATATTTACTATTGGTATACATAAGCATAAATTCTTTATTAAAATATGTACATATATATATTATATTATAATATATATATATAAAAAATAAATAAATATATTTATAGGTAATATTTAAAATATCAATATTTCCTTAAAAAATCTATTATTCTAATTCTTTTTCCCAGCCTCTAAATGTCTTAATCAAAGGAGTGTTTTCGACTTAAAATTCTACCGAAACTATTCCCAAAGCTTTCTCTCCTATAGATGGAAATTTTCTGTCTATTCAATACGCTTCCTAGCTGTCGCCGACAAATAGCTCAGCGTTTATCTTGATCTTACATTTCAATTCGCTGAGTAAGTGGAAAAATTCTTTCTGTCTTCGCTCTTGGGTGCACCTCTGTTCGACCAGTTTGATTTTTGTGTTTTTCCTTTTTCTGTATTTGACTAGTAAATATGTCCCTTTTAGCCGCTCTAAAATAAAGTTTTAATTAAATTTGTACCCTTATCTTCAATGTAGCCAGACTGTATCGTTCTTCTCTTTGCCCAGTAGCCCGGACAAGTAAATACAATAAGGACAATATAATTATTGTGATTAGAGGAATTAATTATTACATACATACTTATATATATATATATAATATATATATATATATAATATATATATATATATATAATATATAAATATATATATATATATATATATAAATATATATAAAATATATAATATATATATATAATATATAAATATATATATATATATATATATATAAAATATATATATATATATAATATATATTAAAATAATATATATATTATATATATAATATTATATATATATATAATATTATATATATATATATATATATATATATATATATATATATATATAATATATATATATATATATATATGCGTGAGTTCTAAATTACTAAAATCAAAACTCATTTTTATAATGATCAAAATTATTAACATAAATTTAAATATTTTCAATATTAGAAAATATATTATTATATATATACATAAAATATCAACAGTATATCGTAAGATTATTTTATTATACTACAAGACTATGAACATTGAACCAACAGATCCAAATTATTAATAATTAGTCATAGTGAACCATTAATGGATCTCTCTATCTAATGTTTTAAGTATTACGTGCACTTAACATGTAAGAAATGAGTTGCTCACGCAACATATAACATAAATCAAAGTATAGGTTTATTGATACAGAATTCAAAAAATTTTGCTGCCATCTTAGCACCTTGAAGCCAGTTTGATTGGATATTTCTGTATCAAATTAGCCTTGTAATCTTACAAACAGAACAGAAGTAACCTTGGAAGGAATGAGAGGAATGGAATGAGATTATATGTAACAATGAAAAACGATATTTTTCGGAGGATACTGAAAATAATGAATTGTTTTTCATGAAAAAATAAAAGGATAAGAGAAGTATTCATAAACAGAAAATCCATCAAACTCGATCTATAGGTGTACTTCTCTGGGTAATGATTATATACAATATAAATATTTTAGAGCTTTATGTGATAGGTTCTGTCACAGCTAATAGGGTTCTTACTTGTTGAATACAGTATTAGCCTATATAAGGCAGTCTTCAAAGAGAAATTGATTTCCTCTTTATCAAGATAATATTATGTCTATTAAGGTAATGCTGTTAACATCATATTTGAGAATGAAGTAGTGGTCATTTTACTTTTATCATCGTCTGGCAAGTGACCTGAATATTGTAAGAAAGAGTTACAGTTCAACAACGCCAGCGCTAAACTGAACTAGAGTCGAAAGCGAAGTGAGTTACCCTCCTTCGACCCCATCGGTCAAGAAGGGTTGCTAATCCCGGAGTAGCCCTTTTCGGCAAAGGCAACATTGTCCAACGAACTTTTCCGAGAGATCTGCAGGCCCCATCAGAGAGAGAGCAAGGAAGAAGGAGTGTGGAGCTTAATTTCTTCTGCACCAGTTTTTTTGCACCATTTCTTTTTTACACCAAGACGCCATGTTTGGCATATCTTCGACCAATTGTGGTCCCATTAGCATGATGGCCTAAATAGCATTTTTATTTCCTATTTACACCTTTATTTATATTCAAAATAAACAAAATTCAGCAGGAGGAATTAGTTTTTCTTTTTTTTTCAATTTTGTATTTTCTTACGAGTACTCCACTTATACGTGTGGCTGGCCTAGACGCTCTGTCCTTCTCATCTTAATATAATGCATTATATTATGGCCGAAGAGGGCTACTCCGAGGTTAGCAACCCATCATGACCAATGGGGTCGAAGGAGAGTTATTCACTTCGCTTTTGCCCCTAGGTCAGTTTCGAACTGGCGTTGTTGAACTGTAACTCTTTGTTACAAATATGAGTGAAACTTCTGTAGAAGGTGATATCAGGCATTGCTTATAAGAGATGATTGTTTGTCCATCGTCAACGAATATACCAAAAGGTTCAGCAAGCAATAAAACTAATGAAAGTTACTCGCAAGGACAAAAATTTCCAAATAGTTTTTCAGCATGAACTCAGTGATCTTAAAAGGGATAAAAAATAAAGGTAGTAAAACAAAACATTGTGTGAACATAAACTACTTATTTCCTAGCTACATGTGTAATAAAAAATTGCAACCGAAGAGATTGTGAGTTCCCATTTTTGTGTTGAATTCAAATCTCGTAAACTTATTGTTTAAGTTATTTTCATCGCTCTATAAGGTTTAGAATGTTTCATTTTTTTATATTGTAAAACTATCATCATATTTGTAATAATATCATTGTAACAATCACTACCATTGTAAACTAGATCAAAAGCATTTTTTTAGTTCGCAATTAGAGAGGTAAGTCAATTTTGAGTAAAAAAAAATAATGGGCTAAAATAAACTATATTTTTTATAGAAATTTAATGATATTTATCTACAAATAAAATATGCCGTTATAATCACATTCCTACTAAAAATATTCTTCACTAGTTACATATTTCCAATTTCTGTCTATCGTCTAATTTAAGAAGACTTAATTATTCTTTGTTTTGTATTTAGGTAATATAATTTGTCACGTCTTCATATTCCTACATCGGCAATTTCTCGTTTTATCTTGATAAATTTAAGAGCCTCTAAACCGCAAGTAACATAATTTACGGAACGAAAATCTTCGAGGATTATTTTCTCCTTGCATCTTACGAAATCGGAGAGTTATCATTAAACCGTATCTTTTCTGCGTTTATCATTAAACGATACTTTACGGCGTTCTCACGTAACGTAATAAATGCTAGGCAAAATTTGATAAAATTATCTTCGCAAGCTGAGTTTGTACTCAGATTATTTAGGATTTGGTAATCAATAACGATTCCACGCAATTCATTTGCTACTAGGTATATACTTATTATTTTAAGTAGTAATAAGTCTCCCCTTAATATCCAGAAAATAATTTCTGTGAAATAAAAGTTCTACGTCTGTATTACCAAAACAAATACATGAGCGCAGTGTTAGATAAGGATTTATGTGCCAGAATGCAAAGCTAGATCAAAGTATAGTCAAATGAGACAAACATATAGGTCCTTGAAATATCAAGGGCGAGTCGAAATCCTATTTCGAAAATATTAGTAAATAACATAAGTCCTTAAGCTCAC
>CM063510.1:6954269-6986769 GCA_032207245.1 Pardosa pseudoannulata | reverse complement strand
AATATAAGTACAGAATATTAGTAGTTTCAAAAGAAAGCACGATGAAGGAAGAAAAACTTTGTTATTAACAATCGAAAATTTATAAAAAGTCAAGGTTAGCTATGAAATAATATCTATAGTTTTATATCTATATCTATCTATCTATCTATCTATCTATCTATCTATCTATCTATCTATATATATATATATATATATATATATATATATATATATATATATATATATATATATATATATATATATATATATATATATATATATATATATATACATATACATATATACATATCTATATATACATATCTATATATATCTATATCTATCTATCTATCTATCTATCTATCTATATATATATATATATATATATATATATATATATATATATATATATATACATATACATATACAACATATCTATATATTATCTATTATCTATATCTATATATATCTATATCTATCTATCTATATCTATATATATATATATATATATATATATATATATATATATATAAAAATGAATTTGTGTCTATCTGTTTGTCTGTACTCGATAGACTCAAAAACCATACATCCAATCGCCTTGAAAATTTGGGAAATTATTAAGTATATCCTTAGAAAGGTTTTTAAAACTTTTGTTTTAAAATCAAAGTTCCCTTTCCCCTTTTTTCGAGTGTTTTATGTCATTATTTCATGCATTATTTTCCCCGGTTAAGAGCAGGCGATTAAATTTATCAATTTATCCTATAATCAATAGGTTGAAATAATATTTTTCTATCGTTATGACTTCATTCCTAAACCATCTCATTTAATCAATTCTTACTTTAAACTATTTAAATAATTAACCCAAACGGGACAGTAGTTGGTCCGCTCAGGAAAAATGAAAAGGGATGAGCGAAAAAAGAACATGTGCAAGGATTATGTAAAATCTTATATGACATTAAGAAAGTTCTTAACTCTGATTGCACAATTCTGAATTCATATTTCTAGTCAAAGATAACATATTCATATACAAAATTCATGATATTGAAGTAACTTTTCTCAACAATTTTTTATAGCCAAATGAAAATATTATAGAGCGCTTATTATCCGGACTTATTTGGAGGGAAACTGATTCCACTAACAAAAAAATCCGAATTACTGAATTTCTTTGAAAGATGGCTACAATATATATTTTAGGTAACATTCATACTTTTCCTAGTGTAAGGACTGACAGTTATAATAGTGCATATTTTTCACGTGAAAAATGGCGTGTTTAGAAGTAAGAATTTATATTTTTCAAACATTATTATTTTTAACAAAATTAGTAGAAAGACATGGACACCAATAAATTTTGGGATATACTGGAGAGCCATATGGTATATAACTCTGGTGTTCGAGAGGGTGGTGCGCAGGAATGGGGTGAAAAATGAAGCCAACCAAGTATTATGTAGTTATTTCTATATCTCAATAGCCTTGATGGCATATCAGAAAATGCGATTTGATGTATTATAAGAATTGATATGGCTATATTATACTTGTAAGAAAAACAACAATGTTTATTCTCCAATGACTTAGACTGATCTTTGGAGAATTTACAGATTAATATACGAAAAAGAAAATCGTAATTAAAAGTAATATACAAAATTTCCAGTAGCGAACCAGGGGCATATTTGCTAGTTTAAATATATAATAACCTTTTGTTGAGGAATAGCAGAAAACAATACCTACAAAAATTTTGTAGATCGCATTATTTTAATGGAGATATATATTTATATTTGATTTTAATATTTGATCATAATACAAGTCTCCAACATGCAATATCATAAAAATATTGTGCTTCCCATGGACTTTATAGGATATTTTTAACTCTTTTTTTTTAGATTTATTGCAAAATTATTATTTCAAGAAAAGTACACTTTTGAAATTTCAAAAAATAGTAATGTCAAGGCCTCTTAAAAGAACGTAAGCAAACACAGATAAAACTGGTTGCATTCAATGCTCTTTTTCACAAATATGTTTCATAAAATTCAGGAAAATAAATTCTTTTTTGAGAGACCCTTCTCAAAATCTATGGTGATCCTTGGCAAAATCTATGGATAGAAAAAAAAAATATTAGTACTTTATTGAGAAATAAAAGAATATGTGACAGTCTATATGATACCAGACAGAACCAATGACAGTTTGATGAAATCTAAAGTATAGAAGTTATAACGGAAATATATTTCATCAAAAACACTACCATTTAGTTTTCAGTTTGAAGAGGAAATAAAGTTCATCACGCTAGGAAGAAGTTAAGGAAAAGTGGCCATAAAGGAAAGAAACTTTGAATCTGGTTGAAAGAAGGACTGGATCAAAAATACTTAAGTGTGAAACATTTTCCCCGATATCATAAAAAAATGTTATGTGGTAATAACGCCTTAATGTCTCATATCTTAATATTTAATATATCTCATATTTTTTTCTCAGATCGTTGAATCTAGAACAATTTTTAAAAATTCTGCTTAGCTAAAATATTGTATAGAACAAATGTATTTAATCAATTGATGAAAAAATTGTTATCTTTAGTTTGTCATTTTTGTAACATCATCCGTGCCATTTTAACAATGGCAATGCGAAAGTACTTTCATATTATGATTAGTCTCGTCCTTTATATATCTAGTAGTTATCATGGACCTAATTTTTGTAATTAGGTCCATGGTAACTACTAGATATATAAAGGACTAATAACAATATATATTAAGAGACTAAAGGAGGGGACGGGGCATGCGCACAAATGAAAATTTAGAAGATAGAACCCTTGTCTGGTAAAGGATTCATAGCCATGCTTTTTAGAGATAAATTCAAATTTATTACATTTTGGGTTCTAATTTTAACTGTTTGTATTCGTAAATATTTAACTGCTGAAAATATCCAATAATCTGAGTATCAAACACAAAATTTAGAACAAAATATATTTGGTAAGTATCTTTCAGTAAACAAATCAAAATTGATTCGTTGTATGTAATTTACCATCTCAATATTTTGAACTGATGGACTGCACTTTTTACGTTTTGTTTAACTAGCGAAAGAAAGATTCAGATTATGATACATAGCTATTGCATCAAAAACGTGGGTAATTATAAGGTAAATACCTAGGCACGTATAATTCGTCACCTCAAAACAGGCCCTGCTAGTTATTATTTATTACTTTAAAATAAATCTTTATTTATTTTAATAAGAATTTAATTATTTTTTTTATTTTAATAAGATTTTAATAAGGAATTAATAAGAAAAAACGTTTTTCTCTTAATTGAAAGGGAAAGAAATTTAGATTAATATTTTTAATTTCAGCTTTAAAAATATATGTAATTTTTATGTTACAAACACACACACACATACATACATATATATATATATATATATATATATATATATATATATATATATATATATATATATATATATATATTTTGTTCTCAAATAATGATTAGTTGTCTGCATTGCGTCATCCCATCGGCTGTTATTCGAGGTAAATTGTTTCAGATATTGAACTTTGCTTTTGATGCTTTGGTCTCACAGAAAAATGCAATTGCTAGTCAGCAATTCTTGATTTAAACATGTGGTTATAACTGAACATAGATGGAGAAAACTATACAATAACCCCTATAGTAAATAAAATCATAGAAATAAAATATGATTGTAGATATCACAGGTCTTTAAAATTATGTTTTGTATTATATATATATATATACACACACGCACACCATATATATATATATATATATATATATATATATATATATATATATATATGTACATATAAATGTATATATATACACACACACATATATATATATATACACACACACACACACACACACACATATATATATATATATATATATATATATATATATATATATATATATATATACCAGTTGACCATAATTAAACTGACAATGCTCACAGTGTTCTGTAGCGAGGTCTATTTGTGGGAATGACGCCACATTTTGTGGGAAGATTAAACAAGACGGGGGACTAAAGATTCCGGAAAAAAAAAAAAAAAAAAAAAAAGTTCCAAAAGCTACCGCTAGGGGAATATTTGGCGCTGTGCAATAGAAAATATATATAAAATAGAGTGTTAAGAAATGCAAATCAATACGAAAATGAATTTCTTAATTGTGTCAATCTATGTAACGTGAAATTTGAATAAAGACCTTCTTCTGCTCAGCGTAAGTGATATTGCAGATCACGAGACTTTATCGGTGTTTATGTAGATTTTAAGCTTTTTTAAAAGTGTTGCCATATTGCACTTGAACTAAATCAGAAAATGTGCATAATAAAAGGTAATTTTATTTCGTATTAATTTGCATTTGTTAACACTCTATTTTCTATAACACAGAGCCAAATATTCCCCTAGCGGTGACTTTTGGAACTAATTTATTTTTTTACGGAATCCTTCTTCCCCCGTCTTGTTTAATCTTCTTACAAAATGTGGCGTCATTCTCGCAAATAGATCGCGCTACAGAACACTGTGAGCACAGTCAATTTAATTATGGCCACCCGGTATATAAAACATAATTTTAAAGACCTATGATATCTACAATCATATTTTATCTCCATGATTTTATTTATTATAGTGATTTATTGTATAGTTTTCCAAGTCTATGTTCTGTTACAATCACACGTTTAAAGCAAGAATTGCTTACTAATAATAGTATTTTTCTATATGACAAAAGCATCAAAAGCAAAGTTCAATATCTGAAACAATTTATCTTGATTAACAGCTGATGCGATGACACCAATCATTATTTGAGAACAGAAAATTGAAGGAAAAAATTTCTTGTGTGTAGTCAATGCTTAAAGTTTCAATTGCTCTTGTTGTGCCTTAATACTACTATATGCTGTAAATTGATAATTAATTGCCTCTTTAATACTGAAATATGATTTTAAGTTAATTTATGATTCATTACTTAAGTGTCTCATGCCTCTGGAATTTTTTTCTATAATCTTCTACTTTCCGAGAAACTTTATTCTTTTTTGACTTAGTAACTTTATGTTCAAACTTTATAGAAATTTTTGATCGGTGATAAATAATTAGTTTTGGTAATAGCTTCTTTATGAAGAAAACCTTAATTGCTCGAAGTTTTTTTACCTTCTTAATCTTTAAATTTAATTATAAAATCCATTATTTGCAGTTAATCATTGAGTTTTATTTTACTTTAAAAATCTTATTATATTATAGATTTCTTTTTAATATCTTTCTTTTCCCGAAAACTTTATGATCTCTAAATAATCGAATGAACAGCAGGTTTAGAAAAATATTTGCCTTTCTTAAAAGTGTCGCGGTTAAAATGGAGCGTTAAACTTCAATGAAGTTTTTGATCAACTAAACAAAAATTAAGTAACGGAAACATAAATCTCTTAATGAACTCGCTAATAATGAAGTTTCACGAAGAGACAGCAAACCATTACTTAAGTCTCTGCCAAAAGTTTTATATCCAGTGTGAAACATTTATGATGTTCGAGGTTCCTTCAGAAAGGTCATTTCAGGTACTATAAGTAATATTAACAGCCTTTAATTACAATGATTACTTTTATAAATAACACAAGAAAAGCATTAATGATAACTTGCACTCATTAAAACGATTGTTATTGGCTTAAGTTATTAACGGGAGATAATTACTTTACCTTAGCTTATAATGAAAGCCGGAGTGGAGTGAATGAAAAAGTTTTTTTTTCTCTCACTCCCTCGCAAATTGAGAAGAAATTAAGCAAACAAATAAGAAATCTACCAATTAATGTAATTGGAATTATATGTAAGTGTATTCGGTTCACAGGGAAAGAGAAAATTAAAGGTAAAAAAAAAAGGTTTGATGAAAAGTTTAAAACTCTATGCGTGATAAACATTTTAAAAATAAATTTTTGAATAAAGCATAATAAATGGATCAGGAAATAATTTGAAAAACTTCGTGTAAGAACTTCGTCGGCTTCTTTTTATGGCTGAAGAATAAATGTTTCTTTTAAATTATGATGATTTATTTTTCATATAGAAATGAATTTTTCTGTCATAATCCGGAAAGTAGTTCATGTGGAATATCTGCTTTAGGAAAAAAAATTATAAATTTTTAAATATAATATTTAATTTCTCTGATATAATTCAATATTTTATGCTAAGTTATCCGTAACATCTTAATATTAATCACGTATTCACGAGTGGTTCATTGCTCTATCTTTATGAGAAAAATAATCTTTTTAAAATGTTTTACTTTTTACTGCAGATAGACGGCAGGAATTAGACAGAAATAAATTACAGCCCCGTATTTGATTTAAAAAAACATCATGTTTCATGATGTTTTTAAGATAAAAAGCGATGGTTTTTTATTTTAAAGTATTTATAATTCATTAATTATAAGTGAACTTGAAATAAACTTGCTAAAATATTAAAAAGAGAAGAGCTGCTCTATCACTAAAACGAAGGCTGTCATTTTTTCAGTGTAGGATATATTACTGAGCACCATAATTTCATTTTAGATACTCACACTTTTCAAACTTTTTGAACTTTTATACGTTTACATGAAGTATACATACACATCTATAAATGTTCACGAATGCTACATTGCTGTATCGTTATGAGAAATATTATCTTTTTAAAAATATTTTACTTTTTACTGCAGATAGAAGGCAGGAATTAGACCAAAATAGATTAATACCCCGTATTTGAGGAAAAATAAGACATCATGTTTTATGTTATTTTTAAGATTACAAACGATGGTTATTTATTTTAAAGTATTTATAATTCATTAATTATAAGTGAACTTGAAATAAACTTGCCAAAATCGAAAACGAGAAAAGCTTTTCTATCACTAAAACGAAGGCGGTCATTTTGACAGTCTAGGATATATTATTGAGCACTGTAATTTCATTTTGGTTACTCAGACTTTTGAAATTTTTTGAACTTTTATACGTTTACATGAAGTATACATACACATCTATAAATTTTCACGAATGATACATTGCTTTATTGTTATGAGAAAAATATTCTTTTTTAAAATATTTTACTTTTTACTGCAGATAGAAGGCAGGAATTAGACCAAAATATATTACTGCCCCGTATTTAAGGACAAAAATAAAACATCCTGTTTTATGATATTTTTAAGATGACAATCGATGGTTATTTATTTTAAAGTATTTATAATTCATTAATTATAAGTGAACTACAAATAAACTTGCTCAAAAGTTAAAAAGAGAAGAGCTGCTCTTTCACTAACACGAAGGGTGTTATTTTGACATTCTAGGATATACAGGGTGCTTCATATTGAATGGGACAAAAAGAAAACATGATTGCGAACGTTGTAATTAATATATTTAGAAAATTAAAATTTACCTCAAAATTACATTTATTCAAGTTTCTACAAGTGTTCAATATGTTCCCCTCCGGTGACACGACAAATGTCTACACGGTAATCAAGCTCCTGCCACATTCGTGATAGCATATCCCCTGTGATGGAGTTGTTGAATAAGCAGCCTGTATCCTGGAGCTGCTTCACCCACCTGCTTATGTTATGCCGATGCGGTGGTTCTTTGCAAAATTTCGTGCGAAAGTGTCTTTGCACAATAGTTACCGAGAAGGTTTTGGAATATTCAAAAACGCAGTACGCTTTCTCCTGTATGGACGACATTTTGTTCAACATCGCTTCAAGCGGCCAGTTCGTCATTCGATAATTTTTCCCTGTTGCCAAATAAAACTTGTATAATTGTAGTTGCAGAATAAATTTGTTTCGTCTGAATAAATCTATTACGGCAGTCACACTGCGCTATTCTTTTTGTTCTATTCAATATGAAACACCCTGTATTATTGAGCACTATAATTTCCTTTTGGATACTCAGACTTTTAAAACTTTTAAAATTTTTATAAATTTACATGAAGTATACATACATATCTATAAATTTTCACGAATGTTATATTGCTTTATCATTATGAGAAAAATAATTTTTTTTAAATATTTTACTTTTTACTGCAGATAGTAGACAGGAAATAGATCCAAAATAAATTACTGTCTCGTACTTGAGGAAAAATAAAACATCACGTTATATGATATTTAAGATGAGAAGAGGTGGTTATTTATTTTAAAGTATTTATAATTCCTTAATTATAAGAGAACTGGAAATAAACTTGCTAAAATCGAAAAAGAAAAGAGCTGCTCTATTACTAAAACGAAGTCTGTAGTTTTGACAGTCTAGGATATATTATTGAGCACTATAATTTCATTTTGGATGCTCACACTTTTGGAACATTTTGAACTTATATAAGTTTACATGAAGTATACATACACATCTATAAATTTTCAGGAATGCTACATTGCTCTATCGTTATGAGAAAAATAATCTTTTTAAAATGTTTTACTTTTTACTGCAGACAGTAGACATTAATTAGACCAAAATAAATTTCTGTCCCGTACTTAAGGAAAAACAAAACATCATGTTTTATGGTACTTTTAAGATGACAAGCGGTGGTTATTTATTTTTAAGTATTTATAATTCATTAATTATAAGAGGACTTGAAATAAACTTGCTCAAATTTTAAAAAGAGAAAATCTGATCTATCACTAAAACGAAGGCTGTCATTTAGTCAGTCTAGGATATATTATTGAGCACTATATTTTCATTTTGGATACTCAGACTTTTGAAACTTTTTGAACTTTTAAAACTTTACATGAAATATACATACACATCTATAAATTTATAGTAGGCAGTAAAGAGTAAGAATAATATGTGCTGTATACATAAAAGTAAATGAAAATAATTGCTTTTCCTTTTTCAAGTGTAAAATGTTTGTTGGATTTGGACTAATCTTTGGTAAAATAGGGTATTTTTGAGGATGTAGACTAACACTGTCCATTTATTGCACTAAAACAGTATCTGTTGACCAGCTTTCAGAGGGATCATAATTTTATTATTTTATTTCAAACATTGTTTTCGAAATCAGTAGAAAACGATTAGTTTGTTGATGATTATGGAAAAGAGTCTACGATATTTTTTTCAAATTTATAAATGGCTTCAAGGGAACTTATTTACTCCATGACTTCAACATTTTTTAAAGCATTTTTTCACTATGATGTCGTTTACTGAAGTATAACATTTCATGTTGCTTTTAAATCCACTTTTCTTCAAATTAAATTTTCTGCGTTTTACTATATATTGTATGTGTCATAAATCACTTAAGTATTTCATATTCTCACGTTGTTTAACTTCACCATTTGTGCTAATTTGAAAATTATTCTACAGTTAGTTTTTATTATGTAATAAATGATTTATCAATATACTGCCAACGGGATTTGCGTGTAAAGTATAAATTCTATGCACACTAAAACAATCTCTCAGTGTGACAAAATAATTTTCAAAATTTTAGTTACATGAAATATACTCTCGATGCAAGTTCAATCAAATAAGATATTGGTGATCATCACTTGATGGTATTAGTAAAATATTATCAGTTTTTGTTTATATTTTCCGTTTTTTTTAGTAACTAATTTACTTTGTCAGCTAGGTGGCTATCAGACTTCAAATAATAATAATAATAATAATAATAATAATAACAATAATAATAATGAAATGTGTGATAACACAGATCCTATGTAGATTAATTACAAATAAAATCTAGTAAGGAAATCAAGAGCCCCTTCACAAAAAACATAAAACACTGCAAAATAATCTTTCATTACGTGTTTTACGTGTTTCATTACAGTTTTAAGTGTTGCTTTAACTTCATCATTCCCCTTCTTCGTTTTCCCTGTGCCGTGCATCAGCCTTTTATACCTTTCTGTGCTTCCTTCTAATACTCAGTTTTCTTTTCGGCTTTTCTAAAAATTATCAATAACATATAACTTCTATATTTCATTGATTTTTAATATCTGTATTAGTGGTACATTTTTTCGTGAGTTTTTCTCTCTGAACTCTCAATCAAACTAACGTTCTCAGTGAAACTGTAGAATGTTTGGTATCACTCATTCTCCTTGCCAGCACTACTTTATGTTCAGATTGGAATTCTGATTTTACACATTTCTGTCTCTCAGAGGGGAAGCGACCTATTTTCCATAATAATTATTGTTTATTTTGATGAATATAATCCCTAGTCTTATTCTATAAACACATATTTGACTATCGTGTTGCATAAAATAGCTTTGTTGGAGTAAAATCAGAACACACGTGTAATGAAATATCTATCATTACAAAAAGCTTGAAGCAATAACTGCGAAATTATTAAAATAAGCAAAACATTTTGAAAATTAGATTCAAGTAATTTTATTTCCATTAGAAAAATGATTTAAAGTCGTAGCTGAATATTTTGCAGTAAAGTTTTGAAAAAAAATGTACCAGAGAAAATGCTGTAATTATTATTTTTTATTACTATTAAGTTAAATATAGTTTATTCTCTTTCTTATATAATCTTAAGTATAAACAGACTTATTAGAATTGGAATATTAGAGATATATTTTATTATATATTTTTTTATTTTATGCATTGAAAACGAATATTTATTCATACTATATCAGGTATTCAAATAAGCAGTAAGATTTATTCCCATGTAATACTCAGCTAAATATTTTGCCGTAAAGTGTTGAAAAAAAATTTGCCAGATAAAATGCTGTAATTATTATGTTTTATTACTATTAAGCTAAATATAGTTTAGACACTTGCTTATATAATATTAAGTATAAAATAGACTTATTAGAATTCGACTTTTAGAGATATAAGTATTTCAAAATATGGTTACAAAACCAGTAATATTAGAAATACCGCACTTTTACAGTTACCTCTATTTTTAAAAGAGCAACTTTCATTGAAATTCATTAAAATTAAATCCAGGTGCAAAAAGTTCATTTTTTTTTCTTTTTCACGCAGCAGCCGTTGCTGTTAATTATTCTTTCTCCCTTTGATGCTTCGCAATGAAAATTTCTCTCTGATGTGTTATCACAGTTTTTCACACAAATGTATAACCTAAAAGGGTTTTTCTTCTTTTAAAAAAAAACGAACCTTGGAACTAAAATCAAATAAAAACATTTTCTGTCATTCTCAGAAAAGAAGATTTTTCGCATCAGATAATGGAATTTAATATTTTTATCTTATAAAGTTTCTCTACCAGCCTGTTGAAAGCATTTTTGATGTTGCTCTTTCTCTTTCAACTCCAATTTTTCGCTTTTGGTTACTTTTTTTCTCTTCTCATTTTAGCCCTTTCTATTACTCCATTACATTCCTTTCTTACCTTTTGTTAAATTTCAATGCACGTCATATTTTATTATATTTTCCTTTCTCCGATAGATTTATTTTTTCTAAAAAACAGTTTACTCACTTGGAATGAGTAAAAATTCAGGAGCTGTTGAAATATACATATGATTTGCACATATCCTAAAATAATGTTTCCTTGATGATTAATGAAAGTAAGCTACGTGTTTATACTTATATCTCTAATAACCAAATTTTAAAGAGTATATTTTATATTTAAGATTTTATAAGCAAGAGTATAAATTATATTTAGATAATATAAATTTAAGGCATTTCTATAATAGATTTATTTTTTCTAAAAAACAGTTTACTCACTTGGAATGAGTAAAAATTCAGGAGCTGTTGAAATATACATATGATTTGCACATATCCTAAAATAATGTTTCCTTGATGATTAATGAAAGTAAGCTACGTGTTTATACTTATATCTCTAATAACCAAATTCTAATAAGTCTATTTTATACTTAAGATTATATAAGCAAGAGTATAAATTATATTTAGATAATACAAAAATAAATCCTTTCTCCAATAGATTTATTTTTTTGAAAAACAGTTTACTCACTTGGAATGAGTAAAAAATCAGGAACTGTGGAAAAAATACATATGATTTGCACATATCCTAAAATAATGTTTCCTTGATGATTAATGAAAGTAAGCTACGTGTTTATACTTATATCTCTAATAACCAAATTTTAAAGAGTATATTTTATATTTAAGATTTTATAAGCAAGAGTATAAATTATATTTAGATAATACAAAAATAAATCCTTTCTCCAATAGATTTATTTTTTTGAAAAACAGTTTACTCACTTGGAATGAGTAAAAAATCAGGAACTGTAGAAATATACATATTATTTGCACATATCCTAAAATAATGTTTCCTTGATGATTAATGAAAGTAAGCTACGTGTTTATACTTATATCTCTAATAACCAAATTTTAAAGAGTATATTTTATATTTAAGATTTTATAAGCAAGAGTATAAATTATATTTAGATAATACAAAAGCTAAATCCTTTCTCCTAATAGATTTATTTTTCCTAAAAACAGTTTGCTCACTTGGAATGAGTACAAATTCAGAAACTGTGGAAAAATACACATTATTTGCACATATCCTAAAATAATTTTTCCTTGTTCATTAATGAAAGTAAGCTACATATTTATACGTATATCTCTAATAATCAAATTTTAAAGAGTCTATTTTATATTTAAGATTTTTATAAGCAAGAGTATAAATTATATTTAGATAATATAAAGTAAATCCTTTCTTCCAATAGATTTATTTTTCCTAAAAAACAGTTTACTCACTTGGAATGAGTAAAAATTCAGGAGCTGTTGAAATATACATATGATTTGCACATATCCTAAAATAATGTTTCCTTGATGATTAATGAAAGTAAGCTACGTGTTTATACTTATATCTCTAATAACCAAATTTTAAAGAGTATATTTTATATTTAAGATTTTATAAGCAAGAGTATAAATTATATTTAGATAATACAAAAATAAATCCTTTCTCCAATAGATTTATTTTTTTGAAAAACAGTTTACTCACTTGGAATGAGTAAAAATTCAGGAGCTGTTGAAATATACATATGATTTGCACATATCCTAAAATAATGTTTCCTTGATGATTAATGAAAGTAAGCTACGTGTTTATACTTATATCTCTAATAACCAAATTTTAAAGAGTATATTTTACATATAACATTATATAAGGAAGAGTATAAATTATATTTAGATAGTATAAAGATAAATCCTTTCTCCAATAGATTTATTTTTTTGAAAAACAGTTTACTCACTTGGAATGAGTAAAAAATCAGGAACTGTAGAAATATACATATTATTTGCACTTATCCTGAAATAATTTTCCCTCTTTGATTATGAAAGTAAGCTACATATTTATACTTATATCTCTAATAACCAAATTTTAAAGAGTATATTTTATATTTAAGATTTTATAAGCAAGAGTATAAATTATATTTAGATAATACAAAAATAAATCCTTTCTCCAATAGATTTATTTTTTTGAAAAACAGTTTACTCACTTGGAATGAGTAAAAAATCAGGAACTGTAGAAATATACATATTATTTGCACTTATCCTGAAATAATTTTCCCTCTTTGATTATGAAAGTAAGCTACATATTTATACTTATATCTCTAATAGTGAAATTCTAATAAGTCTATTTTATACTTAAGATTATATAAGCAATAATAAAAACTATATTTACCTAATAATACCTTGTAATAAAAAAATAATAATTACAGCATTTTCTCTGGTACATTTTGTTTTCAAAACTTTATGGCAAAAGCTTCAGCTGATTCAGCTGATATTCAGCTGAGTATTACATGGGAATATGTTTTACTGCTTATTTGAATACCGGATATATTATGAATAAATATTCGTTTTCAATCCATAAAATAAAAAAATATATAATAAAATATATCTCTAATAGTGAAATTCTAATAAGTCTATTTTATACTTAAGATTATGTAATCAAGTGTATAAACTATTTTTAGCTTAATTTTAATAAAAAACAATAATTACAGCATTTTATCTGGTACAATTTTTTTTAAACTTTAGGCAAAATATTTCAGCTGAGTATTACATGGGAATAAATCTGACTGCTTATTTGAATATCTGATATAGTATGAATAAATATTCGATTTCAACCCCCCCCAAAAAAATATAATAAAAATATATTAATAATCCAATTCTAACAAGTCTATTTTATACTTATTTATATGAGCAACAATATAAACTATATTTAGCTTAGTAATAATAAAAAATAATAATTACAGTACTTTATCTGGCACAATTTTTTTTCAAAACTTTACGGTAAAATATTCAATTTCAGCTTCAGCTTATATTCAAGCTTCAGCTGAGTATAACATGAGAATAAATTTACTGCTTATTTGAATACTTAATATAGTATGAATAAATATTCGTTTTCAATGCATAGAAGAAAAAAAATATAATAAAAAATATATCTCTAATAGTCCAATTCTAATAGTCTATTTTATACTTAATATTATATAAGCAAGTGTATAAACTATATTTAGCTTAATATTAATAAAAAAATAATAATTACAGCATTTTCTCTGGTACATTTTGTTTTCAAAACTTTATGGCAAAAGCTTCAGCTGATTCAGCTGATATTCAGCTGAGTATTACATGGGAATATGTTTTACTGCTTATTTGAATACCGGATATATTATGAATAAATATTCGTTTTCAATCCATAAAATAAAAAAGATAAAAATTCTGCTAAATACACGCATTGCTAGTTGATAAAATAATAATTATTTTTAAATTTGCTCCTGTATAACTTCTTTTCTCTTTCAAAATTTTCTTCAGTTGCACATTTTGAGCGAATAAGTTTTATTGTTTACTTTAAGCCCGATATAGCAAGTATGAAGACCTTCCTTCAAGGTAGAAAATAAAAAGATAAAACTCTTAGTCAATTAGATGCATTGTTAATAGATAAAATAATAATAATCTTATTTGCTCCTGTATACTCTTTTTTTTTTTAGAATTTTATGGCAAAATCTACAGCTGCTTATTGTAAGCTAATAAGTTTTACAGCTTATTTTAATACGCAATGTAATATAATGAATAAAAGTTTTCAGGGTAAACAATAAAAGATAAAAATCTTAATCAGTGAATTCATTGTCAATAGATATAATAATAATCACCACATTTGCTTCTGTATAACTTCTTTTTTATTCAAAACTTTAGGGCAAAAACTTCAGCTGCACATGATACGCGAATAAGTTTTACTGCTTATTTTAATCACCCGATAAATGAAGATAATCCAGCTGAAAATTAAAAAGATAAAACTCTTAGTCAATTAGATGCATTGTTAATAGATAAAATAATAATAATCTTATTTGCTCCTGTATACTCTTTTTTTTTTAGAACTTTATGGCAAAATCTACAGCTGCGCATTATACGCGAATACATCTGACTGTTTATTTTAATAACCCAATACAGTATAGAGGAATGAAAGTTTTGAAGGTAAACAATGAAAAGATAAAAATCTTATTTAGTGCATTCATTGTCAATAGCTAAAATAATAATAAACACATTTGCACCTGTATAACTTTTTCGAAACTTTAGGTTAAAAATTTCAGCTGCGTATGATACGCGGATAAGTTTTACTGCTTATTTTAATCACCTATTGTATGAATAAATATACGTTTTCTATGTATAAAATAACAAAAAGATAAAAATCTTGCTCAATAAAAACATTGCTACATTGTAGTAAATGAAATAATAATCATCGCATTTGCTCCTGTACTTTTTTTTTTCAAAATGTTATGACAAAACTTCAGTTGCACATTTTGCACGAATAAGTTTTACTGCTTGCTTTTATCAATTTTTTAATCACCCGATATAGCATGAATGAAAACCCTCATTCAAGGTGGAAAATGAAAAAGATAAAAATCTTAGTCAATTAGATGCATTGTTAATAGATAAAATAATAATAATCTTATTTGCTCCTGTATAACCTTTTTTTTAAGACTTTATGGCAAAATCTATAGCTGCGCATTATACGCCAATAAGTTTTACTGCTTATTTTAATAAAGTATTGTATAAATGAAAAAAATCTTTCAATAAAAGATATTGATTTAAGTTTGATAACCCCGGAAAATTTTCCTTACATACATAATAATAAAGTAAATATATATTTATATAAATATATATATATATATAATTTATATAATATATAATTATATATATATAAATGTTTTTTTACGATACAAGATTTCTCATTTGTTATCGAAAATTTGATAAGATGCAGATCTATTGCATTGTGCTCAGTTATGCACATGATACTTGGACTGTATTCAGAGATATAATTTAACGTTTTTAAAGAACTTCACATGTGAATATATTAAAATATAAAAAAATTTTAAAAAAAAATTACTAACTTTATGATTTTATCTATTATTCTTGAATAGTATTTCTTTACTAAATATAAAATTTGTATGCAATTATGGACATTTATTTTAGCTGTATAGGACTATGATAAATGAAAGAATAATTTAACATCAGATACTACTTCTAAAACCATATTTATATTTATTATTCAATCTGCACCAGTACACAGGCCTGGAAAAATTTAGAAACACATTTTAGAACTTTAATATTCGCGTCATGATGCGAATGACCACCTTAAGAATGTCTTGGAATAAAGAATTTCACCCGTTTTTCTCATAAAATAAGAGAAGCAGAGATACAAAAATTTTATATTCTCGTTCTTTACTTGAAACACAATGAATTTTTATCACTAGAAACATTACGGTAAAGTAGATGTTAAATTAAATGATAATATTCATGAAACGTGTTCAGGTTAATACACCAATCTAAAAATGAAGTTATTATATTAGTAACATTTTTGTTTATATCATTACAAATTTAATTTTGTCATTTTAAGCTTTAATTTTTAAAAGGGGCATAAACGAGTATAACAAATGAATAAAATTATTTAAATTATCCACAAGATGCTTTATAAATATCTGTTTTAAAACCACATTTTTTTCGATCCATCTGAAGATAAATGTCAATTTTATTCTATAAACTGAAACTTTAAAGCTATCTCGCATTTTAAAATAAAAAAAAAGTCACACCACTTAAGAAAATGAAATTAAGAAAAACTTTACCATTTATGATAATACCATAAAGCAAAATATATTTATCCTATTAACATAATTGAAATTCACCGAGTAAAAAACTAATTAACTTCCATTTGAGATAAAAAGTTATTTTCTAATTTACAAATTTCAAAAATTATTTTGAGGGAAAAGGATTTTCAATTTTTTTTACTTGGTTTGTATAGTTTTTGTTTTTTAATTACATTGCTACATATATCAAACTAACTTTCATAAAATGAAACGTTCACTTATGATTCCGGAAAAATTATATTTTAAACAAATCAGAACGTTTTATTTTACACGGAATCAAATCTTTAATGAACATATTTTAACTCAAAGTGTAATCTACTTAATTATTGAAGATTGTGAGTCTAAGTCAATTCTGGAAAATGTATACTTATATTCCCTGAAATGATCTGTTCATGTCTGAAATTTTATTTTGTTTGGACTGTGATATGCTAAAAAAGCAATTTAACATCAGATACTACTTTCTAAAAATCCACATTTATATTCATTATTCAATCTAAGCTAGTACTCAGGTCTGGAAAATTTTAGAAACATTTTAGAACTTTATTATTCGCTTCATAATGTGAATGACCAACCTAAGGATGTCTTGAAATAAATAATTTCACCTTTTTTCTCATAAAATAAGACAAACAGAAATATAAAAATTTAATATTCCCGTTGTTAACTTGAAACAGAATGAATTATTACCTAGAAGTATTAAGTTAAAGCAGATGTAAAATTAAATGATAATTATATTTATGAAACGTGTTCAGGTTAATACAACAATCTAAAATTGGAGTAATTATATTAGTGACATTTTTGTTTATATCAGGGTATATATTAAAAATTTAATTTAATTTTCTGATTTTAAGCTTTAATTTTTAAAAGCTGCATAAAAAATATAACAAATGAATAAAAATAGTTCAATTCTCCGGAAGATGCTTTTTAAATATCTGTTTTAGAATCAAATTTTTTGATCCATCTGAAGATCAATGTCAGTTTTATTCTATAAACTAAAACTTTAAAGCTATCTCGCATTTTAAAATAAAAAAAAAGTCACACCACTTAAGAAAATGAAATTAAGAAAAACTTTACCGTTTATGATAATACCATAAAGCAAAATAAATTTATCCTATTAACATAATTGAAATTCACCGAGTAAAAAACTAATTAACTTCCATTTGAGATAAAAAGTTATTTTCTAATTTACAAATTTCAAAAATTATTTTGAGGGAAAAGGATTTTCAATTTTTTTTTTACTTGGTTTGTATAGTTTTTGTTTTTTTAATTACATTGCTACATATATCAAACTAACTTTTATAAAATGATACACTCACTTATGATTACGGAAAAATTATATTTTAAACAAATCATAACATTTTAATTTTATACGGAATCAAATCTTTATTGAAGATATTTTAACTCAAAGTGTAATCAACTCAAAGTGTAGTGATAATTTACAAATTTCAAAAATTATTTTGAGGGAAAAGGATTTTCAATTTTTTTTTTACTTGGTTTGTATAGTTTATGTTTTCTAATTGCATTGCTTCATATATCAAACTTACTTTTATAAAATGATTCACTTATGATTCCGGAAAAAATTATATTTTAAACAAATTAGAGCATTTTATTTTTACGGAATCAAATCTATAATGAATATATTGTTAAAAATACTGTAAACATGTAATTTGTATAATATCTCGCCAAATTGGCGAGATAATGGCTCCTTGGCAAAGTTTACGGAGACTCATTTTTGGCTCCGATTTTGGCGATATATCGCCAAATTTGGCGACTTGGCGACATTTGTTTCTGACTTTTCTCACGATTTTACGAGAAGATTGTCTAAATTTCCAGAAACCTGAAAGCTATATAAATTCGTGATTCTCGTAAAATTTTAGGGCTCCAAATCCAATGAACGTACATCTTGTATCTTGTAGATCATGAAAATTCAGTTCACGCTCAGGTGTGGTGAAAGTAATGTGTTAATGTTCCGTATTGCTCTGAAAAAGTTCGCCAAAAGGCTGCCAATTTTTATCACCTTCCGTTGGTATTGTGATTCATTTGGCAAGTTAATAAATTGTTATTGTTTTTGTCTTAGCCACAGCCTATTCAATGAACGAACTTTACGAGAATTAAGCAACAATATTTTAACTCAAAGTGTAATTTGCTTAATTAGTAAATATTGTGACTCTAAGACAAAAATGTATAGTTATATACCCTGAAATGATCTGTGCATTTCTGAAAATTTGTTTTGTTTCTTTGGACTGAGATATACTGAAAAAACAATTTAACATCAGATACAACTCTCTAAAAATCCACATTTATATTCATTATTCAATCTACGCTAGCACTCAGGTCTGGAAAATTTTAGAAACATTTTAGAACTTTATTATTCGCGTCATGATGTGAATGACCAACATAAGAATGTCTTAGAAGAAAGAATTTCACTCGTTTGCTCATAAAATAAGAGAAGCAGAGTTATAAGTATTTTATATTCTCGTTGTTCACTTCAAACACAATGAATTTTTATCACTGATAGCATTACGTTAAGGATATTTTAAATTAAAGGATAATATTTATAAAACCTGTCCAGGTGTATTGAGCAATCTAATATATGTAATTATTAAATTAATGATGTTTATGTTTATACTGAGGTAGATTTAAACATATGTGTCTATACACATATAAATACTTTGAGAAATTATTATATTAATTTTTTAACAAAAAAAAAAAACAGACAATAAGTAAGTAATTTGATTTTGGGTAAATACCTTTCAATGTCATACCAATAGATTTTAAAATATAGCATATAAAATAAAATTAATTTAACAATTATAATAATAGACGTCACAATATAATAATTCCAATTATATTGTGACTTTAACGTTTATATCGGAGGACATTTAAATTTCTGTCTATATTTAGACAAATAGTTTTAAAAATTATTAAATATTTGAACAAATGAAATTACAAGATAAAAATTTGATTTATAAAAATTATCAACGTATTTATTTATCTTTAAATAAATGTTAGAAGAAGTTAATTTAAATGATAATATTTATATAAAGTGTCCAGGTTGATTGAGCAATCTAATATATGCAATTATTAAATTACTGATGCTTATGTTTATATTCAGGTAGAATTAAATACATATGTCTATACATAGATCAATACTTTCAGAAATTATTATATTGATATTTTAAATAAATAAATAGAAACAAAAAATAGGTAAATAATTTGATTTGGGGTAAATTTTTCAATGTATCTATTGATCTTTCAATTATTTTAAGAAGAGGTTACCTTAAATGATAATATTTGTAGACCTATTCAGGTTAACATAGCATATAAAATATTGAATTATTATATTAAGACGTTAACTGTTATATCGGAGAACATTTAAATTTCTGTCTCTATTTAGACAAATAGTTTTAGAAATTATTAAATATTTGAACAAATGAAATAACCAGATAAAAAAACTTGATTAATAAAAACTATCAGCGTATCTATTTATCTTTAAATAAATGTTAGGAGAAGTTAATTTAAATGATAATATTTATAAAACGTGTCCAAGTTGATTGAGCAATCTAATATATGTAATTATTAAATTACTGATGCGTATGTTTATATTCAGGTAGAATTAAATATATGTGTCTATACATAGATAAATACTTTCAGCAATTATTATATTGATTTTCGAACCAAAAAATTTCTAGATAAGTAATTTGATTTCGGGAAAATTTTTTAATGTATCTATTGATTTTTAAGATATTTTAAGAAGTTAAATTAAATTATATTTATAAACATTTTCAAGCATACATAAAAAATGTAGTATGAAATATTATATTGTATTGTAATATTGCAATTTATATGGCATATAGTAATAAAGGAATATAAATTTTGTAATTATTATATTTTGATGTTAATGTTTATATCGGAGTATCTATTTATCTTGTATATATTTAGACAATAGTGTAATTTAATTGGTAAATTTATAAAATCAGATTGATTGTGCAATCTAATATATGTAATTATTAAAATTATCATCGTATTATGTTTTAAATAATTTTAAGGACAAGTTAAATATATATGTATACATAAATAAAAACTTTCAGAAATAATTAGTGACTAGAGCATAAAAATGTAATCTAGTATTATTGGGAAAATTTTTTAATGTTTTATTGATTTTTAAGATATTTTTAAGAAACTAAATTATATTTATAATTTGATATAAATACAATGTAATATAATATGTACATTGATTTTGAACATTAAATTTATATGGTATAATGTTTAAATAATTTTAATTATTATATTTTAATTAATATTTATATCGGAGGACATAATCGGAGTATTAAATATTTGTCTATATTTAGACAAATAGATTTAGAAATTATCAAATCTTTAAAGCGAATCTTTCCGATAATCCTATTTTAAATTACAAAATATACTAATAGGATGATAGCAGGACAAGGTTTATTAAATAAGAACATTTATAAAACAAATTCAGGTTACTAGAGCAGAAAAATATAATCTAGTATTAGTGAAGTTTATGTTTTTATAGCGGTACATTTATGTATCTATCTATATTTTATACAGATGCTTTTAGAAATTATTATAATTTGAACAAATGAAATACCCACATAAGTTATTTGATTTGAGAAAAATTTTTAAATGTGGCACTTGATCTTTAAATAATTTTAAATTTTAATAATAAATTTTCAGACAAAATTATTTACGATTTGCTCAAAAGCGAAAACTTTCTGATAATTCTATTTTAAATTACAAAATTTACTAATGGGATGATAGCAGGACAAGGTTTATTAAGTTTTATATTTACTTAATATTTACTAACTTAATGTCAAATTTTAACAACTTAGAGACAGCTAAGATATATTTAGAATTATATATATGCCATCTCATTAAAATATGTTTCTGAATTATTAAATAAACTGAAAGATTTATTGTAAATGGTTTAAAGTTTAGGTAGTGCATAATATTCGTGTTGGTTTTAACCATATTTTGTTTAAATGTAGGCTTAATTTATTTAAAGGTTATAGGTGCACCAATACAGTTAGCGTACTTGAAAATAAATAAAATGCAGCACTTTTGGAAAATTCTTTGAAAATTTTAAATGTAAAGACTTCAGTCATTAGCTGCATTCTGCTTCAAGCCTTACAGATAATTTGAGATTAAAATTCAAATCCTACATCATACGTATTGGCAGAAGAAAATTTTAGAATGCATAATTTATCTTTAAAATAATTTTCCGAGGTTACTTGTTTAATATGCTAATGTAATCTGCAGCATAGTAGATCCTGGATAATATGTAAAATGAAATTTTTACTTGAGCCTATACTCCTATGAAATCAGATTTATTTTTCAGGAATAACATGAAGTTTCGTGCCAGAAATTTGAATGCCAAGATTGAAAGAAATGTATGAATATTTCGAAAACTAGCATTAGCATTAAAATATCCAAGTAAAGCCGCGATGACAAAGAAATATTGTAACGTCTTCCACAGATATCGACTTTATTCGAAGAACCATTTTTCATGAAGAACACCTAAACATTCTTTTCAAGGCAGACGACTTTTTTTTCATCACAGAAATAAAAATATCCCAGAAAATTCTCAAAATCCTTTCGTGGTTTCTACGGTAAAATTAGATTCTTTGGCGAAACTTTATTTTAAGAGAAGTTTTACATTTCATTGAGTTTTGAAAATTCCCAAAACCTTAGTATGATGATACATGCTTTCTTTCACATGTCAGGGAAACTGATGGTAACTGCTATTTATGTCCAGGATGTATTTCAAATAAAGAGTTTTCACTTCGTATCTATAGAACAGTTGTTGATTTACTCTTACTGGAAAAAAAGAGCTACAACATGATTTTGCTCCCTTTATTAGATGAAACGTCAATCTTTCAAATGAAAATTAACAAGGTCTTACTATTTTACATTCTCAAAAACTATGAAAGGTTAAATTTACATATAAATGGATTTTTAGCATAATTTGCATAATGCGTGAATGGGGTTATATCCATGTCGATAAGCAAATACAAACATGTGTTCATGCGTATGTATTAAAAGCAGTAGCAATATATTTTGGTCTGGACTAGTGAATGTTATGTTGTTATTATTGTATATATGTAAAATGTATGTAAAGGTAAATAAAATTATAATATATATATATACAATATTTATATATAAATATATATATGTATTATATAATATATATATATATACTATATATATACGTATATTAAAGCATATACATCATATATATATATATGTATATATATATAATATATATATATATATATATATATATTTATATATATACATATATATATACATACATATATGTGTATATATTATATATATGTCTATATCTGTCTCTCTCTCTCTCTCCATATATATATATATTATATATATATATATATATATATATATATATATATATATATACTACATATATAAATATAAATATATATTACCAATAAATTATAGATATATATATATACTATAATACTTAAATATTATGTTGTGCATGCACAAGCGTGTAACTCTTCAAAATTTAGATGGAATAATTTACTCGGTTTAATACTTTATAAGATCACCATATTTTAATTACATTCTTTATACGACTTAGTATTTCATCACACGCCCAACTAATATTGAATATGAATATTGTTAAAAATTGCTTTCCTTTCTACTGATTTTATATATTTCAAAAAGAAACTCACATAACTATAAACTGGAAAATTCTACATAATATTTGTATATCAATTATCTCGCATTGATAGAAGAAACTACGAATTAACTGCTATTTTTGCCTACTAATAAATTTCACCAACTAAAATGTTCCTATCGCAGCATGAACAGTGTGGAGTTTTTACTCTCTCGACTAATTAATATCTACAACACATGATTCATTATTATTACACACAAACAGTACACAATATATACATACTGTGCACACTCAGAATAAAAACACACTGTGTAAAGATTTAAATATAGATGTATAGAATAGATGAATACATAGACTTGACGCAGAACACTCAATACTTATACTCTCATTAAAATAACATAGATATAAATATATATAAATATAAAATATATAATATATATATATATATATATATATATATTATATATACAATATATATATATAGATGAGATATATATATAGTATATATATTATAATATAAATATATATATACAATATAATTATTATATACATAGTATTATATATATAATATATATATATATATATATAATATATATATATATAATATATATATATATATATATATATATATATATATATATATATATATATATACACATATATATATAAATATATATTATATATATATATATTATATATGTGTGTGTGTGTGTGTGTGTGTGTGTGTGTGCGTAATAATTAAAATCCATTATTTACATATTTTTAGTATATTAAATCTAATAACTTCTGTTGGTTTAGTAATAATCTAATATTCTGTTAAATTAGGTTGGGGTTTGCGCGGTAATTCTAATTTTTCAGTTCAGACGCGCTATAGACTTAATTCAGGTTCTGTCTGTACTTCTTTAGCCTATAGTAAATGCTTTCTCTTTAATCATGGGTAATTTTATCACGTGATGAATTGTGCTTAGGGATTATTCTTGTACAGTTACCTGAGAAATTCCTACTTCAAAAGTATGTGTAGACGATGTTCTAAAAGTTCTGGTATGGTGTATGGATTTGATGTCTCGTCACCAGAAATAATATTTGTTCTTACCAGAAATAAACTGTGTTGTGATTTTGATTGATCTCGCCCATATTACATATATGTATATGTATGTATATATATATATATATATATATATATATATATATATATATATATATATATATATATATATATATATATATATATATATGCATATATATGTGTTGAGTTGAGTTTTTCTTTTATTACAACCAATATATAAGAGTTAAGCTTTTTAAACTAATCATAGATTCACATACATATAAAATAATATTAGAACAACAAAACTTAATTGATTGACTTTTTTTCGGATTAGTTAAGCTCAATTTAGCTCTAATAATGCATTTAAATGAAAATTAAAAAAAACCCATTTTTTCTGGTGTTGCACATATTTTGCCATTTTTATAGAATTTATAAATTGCATTTCTACAGTCTCTCTCAAGCGTATCTAAAAAGAACACTTGACTTTCAGTTAAATTGAAAAAAAATGTTCCAGCTATTCATATTTAAAGAAAAAAAAAGACTTGTAGTCAATATTTGTACGCCATAAATTGTATTACATCGGTAAATTCATTGTTATAGGTAAAAAGAAATTACAATATAATTACCAAAGCGCTAAGCATAAAAAAGCAAACCAGGAAAAAAAAAGACTAAATGAAGCATAAAAGAAACATTTTTACAAAGGTATCATTTTTTTTTCACCAAGTCTTTTTGCTTACGAAACATTTCTGTTGAACAAAAAGTAATTGTTTTAAGGTATATTAACTCAGGGCAGCAAATTGAATTAGCTAATAGCAAAAATTTTTACGATGAATTATTTTTGAATTTGCTGTTACATTTAAGATAAATATGTAACACTCGAATTGGAAAATACGAGGCAATGTTCGAAAAAAAAAATCTGCCCTGTAATTGTAATGGATGCATTCATACTTAAGAACTAAAGCTTAGAAAGTGAAAATTATAGCCATTATCGAAAGATAAATTACAGAGTGGCATTAATTAATGAGATTTTACCCTAGGTTGAACATCTGTTCTACTTCAGAACTTTCAAACATCAAAATAAAATACATGAAAGTAAATTCGAACTTCAGCTTTCAACCCCTAAGACTGATGAACTGAAATTCGGAAACAGACTGGGAACGTAATTATAGGTGTTCCTTTATCGTGACGAATGGGTAACGGCAGAGGAGAATTTTTGCCGCAATAAATATTCCGCCATAGCACTGTCGTTTTTAACAAAACAGAAATTCCTTTCTTTTCAGAATTAAGGAGACTTGCCAATGATGTCTCTACGGCTGAAACTTATGCAGATTTTTAAAATTCTGCATTATAGAAGAGTTAATTCCAACTTCAAGTATCACATGTATTACTTTTTTAAAATATATATGCCTCAGTCCTATTATGTTTATGTGATTTTTCTTTTGATTTATAGGTCTTGTTTAAGGACATTACATATTTCGAGCTTAAAAGTCTTTATCCAAGATATTTTTGGATCTATATAAAATAAAATTGTTCAGATTTATTTAGAATAAAATTATTACAAAATGAATTGTATAAGGTTTTAACTCTATGAAATAATTTGTTATAGAAGAGTTAATTCCAACTTCAAGTATCACATGTATTACTTTTTTAAAATATATATGCCTCAGTCCTATTATGTTTATGTGATTTTTCTTTTGATTTATAGGTCCTTTTTAAATGACATTACATATTTCGAGCTTATTAAGGGAGTCTTTATTCCGGGATATTTTTAAATCTATATAAAATAAAATCATTCAGAAGTGTTTAGAATAAAATTATTGCTGAATAATTAGTATTAAGGTCTAACTTTATGAAATAATTTAATTATAGAAGAGTTAATTTTAATTTTAAGTATCACATATATTACTTTTTTAAAACACATACGCCTCAGTCCTATTATGTTTATGTGATTTTTCTTTTGATTTATAGGTCCTTTTTAAATGACATTACATATTTCGAGCATTACATATTTCGAGCTTAAAAGTCTTCATTCCGGGATATTTTTGGATTTATATAAAATAAAATTGTTCAGATTTGTTTATCATAATGTTATTACTAAATAATTGGTGTAAAGTTCTAACTTTATGAAATAATTTAATTATAGAAGAGTTAATCCAACTTCAAGTATCAGATGTATTACTTTTTTAAAATATTTATACCTCAGTCCTATTATGTTTATGTGATTTTTCTTTTGATTTATAGGTCCTTTTTAAATGACATTACATATTTCGAGCTTAAAAATCTTTATCCAGGATATTTTTGAATCTATATAAAATAAAATTATTCAGATTTGTTTAGAAAAAAATTATTATTAAATAATTGGTAGAAGGGTCTAACTCTATGAAATAATATAAATATAGAAGAGTTAATTTAACTTGAAGTTTCATATGTATTATTTTTTAAAATTAATACACATCATTCCTATTATATTAGCGGGATTTTTCTTCTGATTTATAGGTCTTTTTTAAGAGCATTGCATATTTCGAGCTTAAAAGTCTTCATTCTAGGATATTTTTAAATCTATATAAAATAAAATCATTCAGAAGTGTTTAGAATAAAATTATTGCTGAATAATTAGTATTAAGGTCTAACTTTATGAAATAATTTAATTATAGAAGAGTTAATTTTAATTTTAAGTATCACATGTACTACTTTTAAAATTTATATGCTTCAGTCATGTTATGTTTATCTGCTTTTCTTTTGATTTATAGGTCTTGTTTAAAGGCATTATATATTTCAATCTTAAAATATTTCATTCCGGGATATTTTTGGATCTATATAAAATAAAATTGTTCAGATTTGTTTAGAATAAAATTATGACTATAAAATTAGCATAAGGGTCTAACTCTATGATATAATTTAATTATAGAAGAGTTAATTTTAACTTCAAGTATCACATGTATTACTTTTTTAAAACACATACGCCTCAGTCCTATTATGTTTATGTGATTTTTCTTTTGATTTATAGGTCTTGTTTAAAGGCATTACATATTTAGAGCTTAAAAGTCTTCATTTCGGGATATTTTTGGATCTATATAAAATAAAATTCTTCATATTTTCTTAGAATAAAATTATTACTGAATAATTGGTATAAGGTTCTAACTCTATAAAATAATTTATTATAGAAGAGTTAATTTTAACTTCAAGTATCACATTATTACTTTTTTAATATGTATATGCCTCAGTCTTATTATGTTTATGTGATTTTTCTTTTGATTTATAGGTCTTTTTTAAATTGATTACTTATTTCGAGCTTATACCGGGATATTTTTTAATCTATATAAAATAAAATTGTTCAGCTTTTTATAAAATAAAATTACTAAATAATTGGTATAAGGGTCTAACTTAATGAAATAATTTAGTTATAGGTAACAATACAATTTATTAAAACATGATATATCAGTTAACTAAAAACACAGGAATTCATTTACCCCAGGATAGTTTTTGAAATTTGAAAAATTGAAAATATATTTTTTAATCAGTTAGAAGCAAATCATCATTTTATTTCTGTAAACCACAATTATATTAATACTTACATATTTCATTTTAAAACCTAATAAAATGTGATTTTTAAATTTTTAATTTACAAACAATGTGTAATATTTTAGAATTTAAAATATTTTTTCCAATGCAGCTGGCAATACAAAGAGATGTTTTTATACCAAATCTGCGAAGTTATTACTAATTTAGCGCCACATAGCAAGCATATGTTGTTTAAGAACTGCTATGGAAGCCATTAATATCTTCCCCATTGGGTCCTCGTAATTTAGAAGCAGAGACCAAGCAAAAGATCTTCAGGCTTGGCCTACCATCTCCAGAGGTATAGTTTGAACATTTAGGATAATCAGATGACGAACTAGTTTTACGTGCGTAAGTCGTACTTAATGAACACGGTGGATCTTAAACCAGCTGAAGCCTCGAATGTTCAATCTTCCGATAATGAGAACAACGCCATTGCCAACCAACCATAACATATGAGCAACCTTAATATAAATTTTACTTTAGGGTAAAATTTTGTTTCTGCAATACAAAGAAGTTCAAAAATTGTCTTGCGTGAATGGGATTTCATTTTCTTCATTTGGAGCAAAATTTCATAATATCTTTTTTAAAAATAAACTACTTGAAATGAAAAAACTTAATAATGTTTCTAAAGTTAAAGTGCTACAAAAGTAACTGTACAAAAATCACTGTAAAAAGTGTAGAACATGCTTAATATGAAGAATACAAGTTCAGTTGTTACTATAAATATTAATTATAATAAGTCTCGAAATTTACTGTTGCCATTAATATATTGTGTAGATCAGGACACGAATTCGTATAATACACTTGAATGTTAGTGTTAATGCCAATACCACTTGAAAAAGCCAAACTTGTGGGAAACTCAGAGACACATGAGTTAAGGCTATAAGGTGAGTCTTTCGTTTTGACGAGCCCAACTAGAAGGAAAAAACGTCTTAACTCAAGTGAATCTTCGTGATTTAGAAGCAGGATCTAAGCAGAAGACCCCCAGTCTTGACTTGCCACCTCTCAAAATTATCGTTTGAGAACTTGGAAGACATTGTGACTTCGAACATATTTTATTTGCCACTGTCACCCTTAAAGAACACGGATCTTGGATTAGAGTGAGCCATAAACCTGCAACCCTCCAGTTACGAGATATTCGGCTTTGACAACTGAGCTACCAGGGATCTATTACCATTACCTATCTTCCTTTAATGAAACAATAAGCTTCAAAACTATTTTATTTTTAATCCAACTGCTTGCACGTTTTTCAAGTTCATAATATATTTGTGAGAAAGTTGTTAAGAAATCGAGGTAAAGTATTAGTTGTTTTCAATTTATTATGTTTTTTAAAAGTAGTATAATTGAAGATACTTCGAGAGAAAAGACAAAAAGACAAAAGACAAAAGCAAGTATTTTAAGTATTACTAAAAAGTAATTTTTAGACAAAATAAATACTCAAATAACGTCTTTTAGAAAAAAAATTATAACAAATAATGCCTTTTAGAAAAAATCAAAGTTTATAGGTTGAACTTTGATTTTTTTTAACTTTGATTTATGACTTTCTTATTTTGGAAGGAAACTTAATTAAAATATAATCATAAGAATTCACAATTGTTTTTTAAATAACAATTTTTATTTGCAACAATTTCTACCACCATTTTTTACTTTTATTTATTTTTTTCCACCAACACCACATTTATTCACCACATGTCTCTAATAAAAATGATGCGAATCAATCAGAAATGGAATTTTCCAGAATTGTTTTCCAGATTTCTGTAACCTTTAGAGAAACAAGATCTTCAAAATTCTTTCAAATATATTCTGTCTGCAAGAGGGACTGACACTGTCATTAATGCTTCACAACCACTTCTGTGAAGTTAGCTTCCAGAGAATTTAATATTATCAATTTTTAAAACCACATTTAATTGATTTGGCACGAAACAAAAAGTTTTCGTGTTAGGTTTTTTTTTTTTTTAAAGTTATAGTCATTTCTAATATTGGTCAAATTTTCAACCAGCTAAAAGTTTCCCTTATAATTACCCTGACCAACAGCATGATGGAAACAGACGTGATAATTCATTTGAACAACGTTTAAGTATATAAGAGAAAAACAATTTCGTTTTAGTTCCTGATTTTTATAAAAATGGCAGTGAGCACGGCTGCTTAACAATTTATCCAAAATTTAAAATGGCCATAACCTTTTTCAAAAATTTGTCCAAGTAAAAGCTTTTGTTGCTCATATATGTTCAAACGAATTCTGTTGAGAAAATTTATTTTTCTTAATGTCGGGGAGCAAACTTCATAGACATGTGTTAAAACCGATTTTGAACAGGTCCGAACAATCATGTCTGGGCCTGTTTCAAATGTGTGAACTTCAAGAACGTAAGGCAACTGGATGTCTGGGCCTAGTAAATGTGTGAACTTCGCACGGGACATCGCACTGGAGCTCGTTGTCTGACCTTCCTGGACCAGGCTCTCTAGGTCAGAATTTCTGTCAAGCATGAATGGTAGTGAGATAGCAGAAATTAAAGCATGATAATGAGGACTGAGATAATATTTAAAATTTTAAAACGTCAGTTATAAGTTAAAAATAAAATACTATAAGAGAATGATGGATACACGAGTTGAGTGGGGGGGAACACAATACACAATAATAGAGAGAAAAACTTAGGCAAATTTAAGATTAAGACAAAATTAATTTAAACACTAAAAATACAGTATAAAAAAACAGAGAAGCTAATAGCTCAAAAATTTGGCGGATCAGCTTCTAAAGAAAAAGATCCTGACTATTACTAGAAGAAATCATATTGGTCCCTGGGAGCCAATAAAATTGAAATGAGTCAGAGCTTGTACATACTGGTGAGCAAGAAGGTGCGAGCCTAAAAAGTCCAAACTTTTTAAGAAAGTGAGGATCCAGATTAGTCTAATTAGGAAAGTGATTGTCTACTGAAAGCAAATGAAATTCGTTATAGTACTCTGCTGAGAACGGCCAAGGGACGCTTAGCGTTTGCAGGATCCGTGTGTGGTAATATTGCTTTGTGTTTTGATTGGCTGTGTTTAATTAGTTTGGTTTGTGTCAGAAATTTGATTGGGTGGGCGCAGGATCTTCTCAAAACTATAAAAACCCAATGTACCTCGTATTTCTTGATTATTTTGGTATTTTCAATAAAAGGTGTTTGCAATATGCGGCTTTTTATTAAGCTTCAACATATACTGGTAGTAAAAGTAACTAAATAATAAATTAAAATATAAGTAAACAAGGATATAAAAAAAACTGATAACTTTGTAATATAGAGATGAGTGATTCTTTTCCCATATTAAATTTTTTTCAAAATAAATCTGATACTTTTTTCATACATTTTTTTATTCCTTTTTTTAATCCATGTTCTCTTCCGTTTCGTTTTTTTTTTGGCCTGATTATTTACGTTTCCTTGGCGTTTCTTTTCTCCATAAAAATTTATTCTACTTTTTATTTCTGTTATGTATTTAACTGAGAATTTTTTCCTCACTCCCACTTAATTTTTTGACTCAGTGAAATTTCTGGTATTTTCACGATAGAGAACACTTGTACAAAAGCTTTTATTAAAAATTTATTTGCTGAGATAATTTGAATTAAGTCAATTCTATGCTCATGACTTTGAATGAACAAAAAATCACCTACTTCAACATACAAAAGTAATTACGACATTTGGTTTCATACGAGAAAAGTAATAATGTGCAACCATTTATAGGCTTTGTTTAAAAACGCATAAGTAGTTTCAATGAAAATATAGATCTCAAACTATATTATAAATCGTTATAGACTATGTGACTTCTATAACAGAAATCCCGTAAAAATGCTTTGCTGTTTTTTATTTATTTTTTCCCCATTGTTGATTTTAAGTAGGAAAATTAACAAAAACAAAATTATGTGATATTTCTAGACACACTCATTATATTAAATAACGATTTTATAAATTTTAGCCACATTAGATCCTGGATTTTGAATCGTTTTCATTTTAGTTTGATTTCTTTATCGGGATTTCCGAATGTTCACAATTCAAACATACATGTTTTAATATTATTTCCCGAGTAATAAAAAATCCACACGTTTTATAAATTTTAAGTTTGATTAAATATTTCTTCCCGATTTAGAATACTTTATTGAATATTTTTATTATATTATATGTTTAAAGCCATATACATGTTTAATATGCCTATCTACCTATCTATATATACATATGTATCTATGCATTCACACACACATATACATTCATACATACATATATATATATATATATATATATATATATATATTATATATATATATTATATATA
>CM063510.1:6939269-6944269 GCA_032207245.1 Pardosa pseudoannulata | reverse complement strand
TGAATGGTTATCTTTTTGTAACGAGTGTTGACAAAAAGCCTATGAGAAATCATCGTAATTTTTATGTATTTGATAATATTCACGATTTTCTCATTTCTATCGCCATTTTAGGATTTTTAAAATATCAAAATCATTAAAAATGATATAATCATAAAATTTATAGCCTTGAATTAGTAATGTAGTAACTACACAATGATTTAAATAGTAAAATCAGCATTGAGAATACATAAACTATTCATGGTATTAAATTCTAATTTTTAAAACAGATGTATACTAGAGAAAAAGAATAATTTTGAAAGAAAATGAAGATTTTCAAATTTTTACCAATATGTTATAAAATATGGTCTTTTTGAGATTTTCTCCCAAAAATTTTCACAGTTTCTTCCGATTGCACAACAGTATTGTGATGTGTTGCTAAAAGTGCTTGTCACTCTGTTCTTACTTGTCGAATTTAATTTGCACCTACTCCTTAACTCAACTTCACTATTTTAAGCTCACTATTGTCTGTGCACAGCTAGGTAGATGTCTTATGTACACAAATGGTCCATTTTCTTTAAACGAAACAGTCTTTTAGAATTTCGGAGATTGACCGTTCCTATGAATCCCTCCCCCTGCCTACGGCCTTGTTGTAACTTATCATCCTTGACATATTTTCATGGAACTCTTGGATGCCACACGTTTATCACTTTCAGAACAGTGGGCCTAAGAACTTGTTGAAACTAACCATTCCTGGGTAACCTGTCCATTACCTATCGGTGGACAGACGAACGATGCATGACGAGTAAGTCACTTAAAATGGAAAACGAGAAATATTTGAAGGATGGAAAAAAAGATATCCTTCATCATCTTCTTCTCCAATGGCGCACCAGCCCCGGGTGGGCCATGGGCTTCCACAGAATCGAGTTCCAGGCGTCTCTTTTCTTGGATAGACTCTTCCAGTTTTTGATTTTAAGTCTATTTCAAGGCAGTCAATCCACCGAATTCGTGGTCTTCCTCTTTTACGAGCTACCAATGGTTAGGCTCCGAAGATCCTCTTCGTGGCTCGGTCGTCATTCATTCTAATCACGTGTCTCGACCATTTCAAACGTTGAAAATAAATGAATTTTATTATGTGTGGCTCCTTGAAAGTCTTATAGATTTCGGAATTTGTTCTTGTCCTCCAGGTGTCTTTGCATTACAAACCTCCTTAAATGCTGCGGAGTACTTCTCTTTCGAAAACAACCAGAGTCTCTTTGTTTCTTTCAGTTAACGCCCATGTTTCAGCAAGGTATGAGGGGATTGTTCGAATTAGTGTCTTATAAATCAATAACTTTGTTCTTCTGTTTATGAGATTAGACTTTAGATATTTGTGGATACCAAAAAAATCTAGTAGCTGCAGGAACGAAGAGATTATAATTTACGTAAATATGTCTATTTTCTCAAAGAGAGTTTAAATATAGTTGAAAAATATAAATTTTCTAATTAAAAAAAATCATGTTGGATCCTGACATCATGGAAACTTCTAAGACCATTCGGGATTTAGAATATTTTAGATTGTTTTGTATTGTATTTGAAAAATTTTTTTTATTATTATTCAAATAGAATATGTTGATTTTGTAATTTGGATTGTGGTAATTTATACCGAATCTTCATAAATAATAACCCACACTATTTGCTTTCGTCAAGTCGACGAGTTGAATATTTGCAGAAGTAAAGTCATTAACACAAGACGATATATTTGAATACTCTTAATATTTGTCCTAAACTATAATTTTTCAATATTCATGAAATATTTTACACTTATCCCAGATATTTTAAAGATAAAAAAGTGGCTCTTATAATTTTTGTGGAATATTTACAGAAATAAAGCCGTTAACACGAGACGATATATTTGAATACTCTTAATATTTGCCCTAAACTATAATTTTTCAATATTCATGAACTATATTACACTTATTCCAAATATTTTAAAGATAAAAAGTGGCTCTTATAATTTTTGTGGAATATTTATAGAAATAAAGCCGTTTATACAAGACGATACATTTGAATACTCTTAATATTTGCCCTAAACTATAATTTTTCAATATTCATACAATATATTATACTTATTCCAAATATTTTAGAGATAAAAAAGTGGAGCTTATAATTTTCATACAAGGCTTGCAAATGGCTCCAGATTATTATTTTTTTATCCAGTAATAACTGGTAAATTTTTTTTATACTCAAGTAGGTGATTTTTTAAACATTTAGATTAATGAGCATAGAATTTAAATAAATCACATTATCTCAGCAAATAATTTTAAATAAAAGTTTTTACACAAACGTTAATTATCGTGAAAATCCTAGAGGTTTCGCCAAATCAAAAAAGTTAAGAGAAAACGAAGAAAAAAATCCGAGCAGTTAAAGACATAACAGAAAAAAATGTAGAAAGCAGAAAAAAGGTTACGAAATAAAGTAAACGCCGAAGAAACGTAAATATTCGTGATAAAAAAAATAAAGGAATGAAAGAGAACATGCTTGAGCAAACACGAGAAAAAAATGTATGAAATGATATAACTAATGCTTATTTTTTTAAATATTAATACATTAAAATAATTATTTGCTTCCAGTTTAAATAAAATTTATTAATTTTTTAATCTTTACATTTACTTTGATTTAATTTTTCATCTTTTCAATTTTTTTTCTAATTCGACTTTTACTTTGATTTTTTTTTATTCTAGTTTTATTTTCTTTACTTTTCTCTTTCATTTCTATCCCATTTCAAGTTTTATTATTAGCCCAGGGGAACGTTTACTCTCTATAGAAAAAAAAAGTAGAGCTCCGGGCTTATCTTTTCTTCCATATTTCTTTCACCACAAGACATGAGTGACGTGCAAAGTGCTAGCCTAGGGCACTACTTTTTGGATTCGAATACTTTGAACTACCATTGAATTTTTTACTTTTCTAGCATACCATCACCATGAAATCTCAGATATTCTAATAGTTAAATGTAATACCTCCGCCAATTTTTATTTCATATTCACGACATCACGATGTTAACAGAAGTGAGGCAAATATGGGAGAAAAACGGAGTTTCTACAATTACAATGGTGTTCTTTTATAGAGTAAAAGTAATGATGTGGTAAAGACTAGGTATAGACGAATGAGAAATTTACTATCCCGATATATCCCAGAATAGATACTGATGTCACTGATATGTCGAGATAATATTTTAAACTAGTAGTGTATCTATTTCTACTTTTGATATTATTTTTAAATAGCCTTAGCTTTCTTTCATCAGAAACATTTTTATTTCTTGGTAATTAAAATTTTTAGAATTTCAATTTGATCCTAAAAATTAAGATTTCTGAAAGATAAAAATAATTTTTTAGGAATAATTAATTTTAACATTTAAATATGACGATATCACTCGCTGAAAAAAACAGCATCGCTGATGGGTGATATATCAGCAGAGCAGAATTTTAATATTCTAATCGTGATACCTTAAGTATATCAATATTTGACAGTATATACACAATTCAGCCGTAGTATAGACACAGTTAAGCAGTGATAATCGCATAAATTTAATATCGCAATATACCCATTAATAGATATTGATGTCATTCATATGTCGCGTTAATACTTTAAAGTATTAGGGTATATATTACTATTTTTCATATTATTTTTGAATAGCCTTAGCTTTCTTTAATTCAAAACATTTTTTTCTGGTATTTAAAATTTTTAAAATTTTAGTTTGAACACAACAATTAGGATTTCTGTAAGACAAAAACAAGTTTTTATTAGTAATTCATTTTAATACTTAAACGATACGATATCACGATATCACTCGTGGAAAAGAGACAGTATCGCTGAAGGGTGATATATCAACAGAACAAAATTTTAATATTCTTATCAAGACACTTAAATGATATCAATATTTGACACTATATTGATACACAATAGCCTTAGACACAATTAAGCTTTATATGCGTAATAATTTCAGGCCGGAAATTTCTGCCTCTAAACCGGGGTTTGAAATTATGTTTTATGAAAGCTTGAATGAAAAAAAACTTTGGTTTGTTCCCCTGCCATCCAATATATTAGAGAAAATATATAAACATGTTATCTATATATACATTAGATTCAGAATGAACACACAAATAAAAAACACTAACAACTTTTGTATAGGAAAAATATTTACAAAATAACTTCCTTAGAGTTACCTTCCAGTAATAAGTCGATTTTTCACAGTGGTTAAAGCTGTTCATGGTTTTATTTTGAATGCAAAGTATAGGCTTATTTTCTAATTCTATCATTGTATTTTCTAATTATTCCAGAAGGAAACACAGATATAATAAACTGGCTGAAAAAATACCCACACTGTCGTTACAGGAAAGCATACAAAGATTATTATTACTAAACTTACATATATATTTTCTAGTTCTATTTGATGAATGCCTTAAAAACTTTCTTTATAGACTTTATAAGTTTTAGAAGAATGAAATATTATTAAGGAAAGGTAAATGTAAATTTCCACACCATTTTTTTGATTATCTAATTTATTGTCTTTTATCCTTAACCTTTAAGTGTAATTACAAAATTATAAAAAGTAATTTGAACGTATAGTTATTCTCATGCGAGAAATCTTTTACTTCTGAATAAATATGTCCTTTAATTAAATTCAGAAATAATCATAAGAATTAAGGTTTTGATTTTACGTTAAATTTATGAATTATATTTATATGTTTTATGCATTATATGTATTTAAACACACAATATCTCCCATCTTTCAGTTCAGTGTAGTCTATGCTAAACTTAACACCAGATTTACGGACCAAGCCAATTTGACTCATTAAAAATTTGATCACTATATTTATATATGTATATATATGTGTGTGTATATATATATATGTATGTATGTATATATATATATATATATATATATAAACTTTAATATCACTTTTCAAAAACATACGTTGGTTTTTAGTTAAGTAATAAAATATATGTAAACTTTCATTCCTCTTCCCCGCAGACCCCTTCAT
>CM063510.1:6884269-6931769 GCA_032207245.1 Pardosa pseudoannulata | reverse complement strand
TAAATTCAGAGAAGATTAATAAATAATTATATTTTTAATTTGGTGTAATTAGTAGGTTATAACAGAACCCCAAATTGAAGTTTTGTAAAAGAAGATTTGGTTCTTTTTTAAGGATGGACTGTACCTTGGTAAGTTCCAATTTCTGAATTTCTGGCAATTTTATATTTTTCTTATTAATTAGAAGCATTTTACACCTATTACGTTTATCCTTTTTTTTTAATTTTTTGGCTCACATATTTTTCTGAAAAACTTATCAAATGTACTTTAGAAATTATTTTGCAATATATCTATGCCAGGTCTAAAAATGGGGTACTTAGAAATTATGTGAGTTATAACGATTTTAAAAAGAGTACACTTTTATAATAATAAAATAAATGAAAAAGACCGACGCTCGCGTAATCTTTTAGGATAATCTGGTCAGCGGAATCATTTTGGAAGTATTTGATGAGTTTGCAAACAGATAAGAGTCAGTTAGTGACTGGAAAGGGAGCTGTCAACACACTCCCTCGTGTCTTCGACGAATAAATGAAAATGGCTCAATTTGCCTTTAAATGAAAGTGTGGGTTAATAAACTTATTATTATCAAGAAAACTGTTTTCCATTCGCCTTAACACTGGATCATGACATCTATGTATTTTGGAATTTTATATATTACATATTAATTTTAAATTTATTTTAGTATTTGCCTCTTTGCCATAAATTTACTTTATACATATTTTTGCATTTTTTCAATCTTTAAAACTACAACTTTGATTATATATCTATCATAGTAAACATAAAAAAATCATCAAAATCAAGGTTAATATAATTTTTATTTGCATCAAAAAATAAACATTTTTGGAAAAAATTGCCTTTCAAATAGGACATATTTCAATATCAAAATATTGTCATTTATTTTTAAATAATAGGAATTTTGAAGTATCGTAATTTTCAAACTTACTAAACATTTTGTGATTTGTTTGGTTTTAATGCCCTACCTTCTATGAAAGGGCTAATTATACCGAACTGGTTTAGGAAATTACTAATTATTTAGTAAGTAATCAGGTTAACCTATATTTAAAAGAGGTGAAATGGGATATAAATATAACTCTTGCAAAATGGTATAATAATTTGAAAATTAAAAAGGCTTTTAAAAACTGAAATATTTGATTTACAAGAATATTAGTCATTCCTAAATAATAGCATTTCACATTGCCATAGAGTTACTTTATACATATTTTTGCAATTTTTAAAACTGGTGTAAAATCTAACAATAATTATTTATCTATCATTATTATAAAGAATTTTTTAATATCTTAGTTGTTTCACTTTCACAATTTATTTTATTTCCAACATTAAACAATCTTCAAAATCAGGGATAATATAATTTTTTATTTTACTTGAATAAAAAAATATTCTTAGAATAAAATGTTTTTATAACATGAAATATTTCAAGGTCAAAATATTGTCATTTTTTGTTAAATAATATGAATTTTGATTTAAGTATCTTATCTTTCAAATTTACTAAACATTTTGTGATTTGTTTGATTTTAAAGCCCTACTTTTTACAAGTGCTATTTACACCGAACTGTTTTAGGAAAATACTAATTATTTAGTAATCAGGTTAATCTATAGTTAAAAGAGGTGAAATTGGATATAAATGTTACAATTACATTGCAACATGGTATAATAATTTGAGAAATAAAATGCATTTTAAACTGAAATATTTGCTTTTCTTTGCTTTACAAGAATATTAGTAATTTCTAAATAATAGCATTTCAGATTAAAATGCTTCTAAAATTAAAAAAAAATTTCAAAATTATAAAAAATTAATTACTGATTATAGTTTTAAATTTTTTAATGGAATAGTAGAGTTAAAACAGTTATGAAGGTATACATGTGGGAGTAAGACGATAAAAAATATTTTTCATATATCTCTATATTCTTTTTTGTAATTCTATACACTTGTTATAAATGTGATCTTAATAAATATGAAAGTGAATATTTATCAGATTTTACTTAATATAAAATTTTGTTTATAAATAATCTCACTGTTACGACCTGCAAATTTTTAGTAAATAAAAAAATGAGAAGAAAATAATCATTCGCATCGGCGTTTCAAAATCTAATTAAGTTTCGTTAAAATTATTCACCCTCGGCAATTAACTTCACTGTTTTAATGTTTTATCATGTTCATTTTTTCCTCATCAAGGTTTCAATTCATTTACATACATATTATTTACGTTTCATAAATTTATAATTACGATTCAACGAAGTTAAGTTTTGAGAGTTGCAATGCAATCCTCCATGCTACATGGGAGTTAATTAGACAAATAATATTTTTTTTCGTAAGTACTAGATAACCTAAACTTTATACAATTTATTATAGTATAATCTACTTGGGACATTATTAGCTCAAAGATATTTCCCTTAAGAAATAATTCTAAATATCTTACTATATTCTTAAAAAAACTGTTTAACATTCAATAAAAGAACCAATATTTCATTTACGGATATTATGACTAATGATATCACCATTTATTTGATTCACTGTGGTACCTCGAGAAGGACTTAAAGAATCCGACAGAAATGGAAATAAATTGTATTTCAAACGTGATTAATTGCTGACAACTTTTATAAACTTTCAAATGTGTGTATTTCCAAGAATAAGAACCCCGAGAGATTAAATTGTTACAGAAACCCGTAAGCAAAGGAATGATATAAAAAACTAAATGCTTTCTTTCTCTTTAATAAAAGATTTGAAAAACGTATCTTTTATTGAAATATTTCATGTTTATTGATAAACGTACTTACCAAATAGAAAGAAATTTATCAAAACCAAAATAAAATATTTTAAGATGGCTCATAAATATAACAAATGAGTTTCTCAACAATGTAACTTTACAAAATATATAATTATTTCGAATTAACGCAAAAAATGATAGTTGAAAGTAATACTTATATATAAACATTATAACTCATTACCCTATCTATAATTTCATTTTTTCGATACTTGTGTATATCCCCACTCTGTGTTGTTCAATTTTAGACATGGAGATTCGATCTTACCATTCCCTTTCATTTTGTAGTTAGATTGGACAAATATATATATATATATATATATATATATATATATATATATATATATATATATATATATATATATATATTAATATATTATTTATTATGTCCCCATTGCTCTATCCGTACACTGACATATCCACTATATAACAATAGCCTAAGTTACATGTCCGCCTGCCTTCGAATTTATGAACTGGTTGTACCTAGAATGGATAGAGGCATCCATATTCAGTTCTTGATAAGTGAGGGTTAGCAAAGTTTGAAATTAAACCCTACCCTTCTTTTCGAGAGTTTAATGCCATTATTTGAAGTCCTATTTTCTCCGGTTAAGAGCAGGTGATTAAATTTATTAATTTATCACATAATAAATAGTTAAAAAACCATTTTTGTTTCTAGTATTATGAAGTCATTCATTTAACTATCTCATTTAATCATTTCTTATTTTAAATTATTTAAATATCATCTGCATAATTTTCATACTTTTTATCGCTGAATTTACATATTACGTAAATAAATTTCTTTTATATTTGGCCTAAGTAATAGATTAGGTACATTTTTGATAGTTTTAAACTTAATCAACGATTACTTTTTGTTGCATTGAAAATTTTATCTCCGGTATTAACAACAAAATCTATCTACCTCCGGGGTGTAGTGAAAATTATAGTTAATTCCTCTACTTTGGGGTTTAATTTGTGTTATTACTGTGGCAAAGAAAAATTGGGAAGAACTTAACGATAATTCTGACGTAGCTATGAAAACTTTGAATTATCTTTCTAAACTGCATTAACAGTATCGGGAAATTTAGAGGATTATGAAAATAAACAATTTATTGAATGTGTACCAGATAATTATCAGCCAAAAAAATTATTTTTTTACCTGCCTCATAGGACACTTTACAATTCTGGAAAATTAAAACTTTTACTGATCCCGTCATAAGACGGGCTATGTGATAGTATATAGAATATACAGTTTAAGAAGTATTGAACAAATTTTGCCATGGCTCGTAAATGAAACAAGTGAGTTTGCCAACAGTGTAAAATGTTAAAATATATAAATACTTTTAATTAAGGAAAAGGAAAGCTAGTGGAAAGCAATACTTACATTGTAGAAACTTTATTATGTAAAGTGTATATAGCATAGTTTTTAATTTGTACTAATAGAAAGCTATAATAAAACAGATATATACAATTTATTTATTTATTTATACTTATTATATTTATATTTTTATATTTTTTTAAAATATATTTTTATAATTTTAATATTTTTATATTTTTTATATTTATTTATATTTATTTACTTGAAAAGCTTCGTATTTTTTCGCTAATAAAATAGATGGTAGCTGTATAGTTAGAGTTCTAATGTTCGAAACGAACATAATTGTGGGATTCGGATCATATCTTTTATTGATATATTTCATGTTTATTGATAAACGTACTTTCCAAATTGTAAGATATTTATCAAAACCAAAATAAAGTATTTTAAGATGGCTCGTAATTATAACAAATGAGTTTATCAACAATGTAAGTTTATAAAGCAAATAAATATGTCGAAAATCAACAAAGAAAAGAGGGTGGAAACTAATGCTTATATATAAATTTTATAACGTACAGAATATATAGGTTAAGAAATATAGAACAAATTACGACATGTCTCTTAAATGAAACAAGTGAGTTTGCCAACATTGCAAAATGCTAAAAAATATAAATACTCTTAATTAATGGGAAAGAAAGCTAATGTAAAACAATACTTACATTCCACAAACTTTATTATGTAAAATATATATATATATATATATATTATTTTTTTTGTACTAATAGAAAGCTATAATAGAAGAGACAGATATATAAAATTTATTTAGTTGACAAGTCTTAATATTTTGTTTCTAATAGAATTGATGGTGGCTGTATAGTTAGAGCTCTAGAGTTCGAAACGAACATAATTGTGGGGTTCGGACAATATCTTTTATTGAAATATTTCATGTTTATTGATAAACGCACTTACCAAATTGGAAGAAATTTATCAAAACCAAAATAAAGCATTTTAAGGTGGGTCGTAAATATAACAAATGAGTTTATCAGCTATGTAAGTTTATAAAACAGATAAATATTTCGAAAACTGCAAAGAAAAGATAGTGGAAACTAATGCTTATATATAAATTTTATAACGTACAGAATATATAGGTTAAGGAATATAGAACGAATACTGATATGGCTCGTAAATGAAAAAAGGAAGTTTGCCAACAGTGTAAAATGCTAAAATATATTAATACTTTTAATTAAGGTAAAAGAAAGCTAGTGGAAAGCAATAATTACATTGCACAAACTTTATTATGTAAAGTATATATAGTTTACATTTTGATTTTTACTAATAGAAATCTCTAATACAACATAGAGGACATAAGATTTATTTCTTTGAAAGTGTTAATATTTTGTTGGTAATCGAATAAATGGTGACTGTATAGTTAGAGTTCTAGTGTTCGAAACGAAAATAATTGCGGGATTCGATCAATATCTTTTATTGAAATATTTCATGTTTATTGATAAATGTATTTACCAAATTGGAAGAAATTTATCAAAACCAAAATAAAGTATTTTAAGATGGCTCGTAAATATAACAAATGAGTTTATCAGCAATGTAAGTTTATAAAACAGATAAATATTTCGAAAACTTCAAAGAAAAGATAGTGGAAACTAATGCTTATATATAAATTTTATAACGTACATAATATATAGGTTAAGAAATATAGAACGAATTACGACATGGCTTTTAAATGAAACAAGTGAGTTTGCCAACAGTGCAAAATCCTAAAATATATAAATACTTTAAATTAAGTTAAATGAAAGCTAGTGGAAAGCAATACTTAAATTCCACAAACTTTATTATGTAAAGTATATATAGCTTACTTTTTGATTTGTACTAATAGAAATACAGTCAAACCTGTCTATCTCGAAATCTGCTTATCTCGAAAACATGTCTATGTCGAATTTTTTCAATTTCCCTACTTTATCAATAAAAATCTAACATATTTTCAAAACCTATCTCAAATTATTTTTTTCCCAAACCTGTCTATCTCGAATTTTTGTAAGAAACACAACATTCCAGTTCAGAGACTTATTGCGTTGATAACCGCACAAGTTCCCATTTGCAGGAAATACACAGGGGTTATTTGGTCAGGAACTGGGTAAAAATTGTATTAAAAATGCATAGTCGGAGAATAACATTTAAAAGAAACCGAAGAGCAATCCGCCGAGGAAACTGGTGAAAATCCGAAGGAATCGATGATTATCAGAGAGAAACTGAATACTGACACTTCATTTAAAGATTTTATAGTAGATGAATCAGTGGTAACTAGCGGAACATTATGAACTGATTCCGAAATTTTAGAAAACGTTCGGGGAACATCTGATGATGAAGAGGATCATGGCAAAGAGGACAGCATCGATATAGAAAGGATTATTACGCCAAAAGAAGTAGAAAGAGCCATTGAAACTCTAAGAATTTTTATTGAATCGCAAGAAAATATTAATCAGGATTGTTTCGCCACTGTTTCAAAACTACAAAAAAATTGTCCAGTCTAAAATAGTTTTGCATCAAAAACTCCTAATGACTTACTTTCAGTAAGGTGTGTAAATAAAACTAAAAGTACTTTAAATTTTCAATCTTTTGTATTGTGTAGAGAAATTTTCTTAATCTATTTTAATAAAACCTCGAAACTTGTTTATCTCGAATTTTTTTTTTACTCCCAAGTGATTCGAGATAGACAGGTTTGACTTTATTTAATATAACAGACTGGGACATAAAATTTATTTCTTTGACAAGTTTTAATATTTTGTTGTTAATAGAATAGATGGTGGCTGGTTAAAGTTCTAGTGTTAAAAACGAACATAATTGTGGGATTTGGACAATACAGAAATTATAAGTAGTCTGTTACAGCAAATCTTGTACCAAAGTACTGTTAACAATCGCAAACGTATAAACATATTCCTTTAGATGAAACCTTTGAACAAATCTTATATGTAGTTTTCTTTGTTCGTGAAAGCACTACGTTCATCAAAATATTTTAACCATTGTAATCAAACACACGAGCACGAAGGCTTTGAGAATTGCAACTGGGTTAATGATTCTAAAACGGGAAACACTGGTACTGAGAAAAGCGATGTGAACATCCATTATACTCCATTAGTTCTAAATGTCTTCTGAGTAAATGCCGTAGGCAAAGAGAAGATCTCAGGAATCAGTTCTTGACCCCTCCTCTCCCCCCTGACATGAGTCAGATTGCACTAGATTGGGGTATGAATATATTAGAAGAGAGAGGACTACAGTATGAGTAAATTTTAGATATACTATTGTCAAAGAAATTATGAACATGATATTATGATTTGTCACTCTACAGATTTAAAATAAATACAATTGAAAAATATATACTCCATAATTAATGACGCATTTATTATTTTAAAAAGCTGGAAAATAAAAAATAAGAAACCCTAAAGCTTTAAAAAAGTATTTATCAGCTGTGCATACCTTATTGTAATTATATTAAAGCTTAAAGTAATACACAGATGTAGAATATAAAAAAATATTATTTAAATCTGTGAGAAGAGTTTCTTAATTTATATTTTCTTTAAAAAAATCCAAATTATTCCCCATTGAAAACATTTACTTTAATAGCTATAAAAAATATTCATCAGCTGTGCATGCCTTGCTGTAATTGTATTAAAGTTTAAAGTACTACACGCATGTAAAATATTAAAAAAAATATTTAAATCTGTGAGAGGAGCTTTTTAATTTATATTTCGTAAAAAACATTCAAATCATGCCGCATTGAAAACATTTACTTCAAAAGCTTTAAAAAGTATTCATCAGCTGTGCATACCTTACTGTAATTATTTTAAAGTTTAAAGTACTACACATATGTAAAATATAAAAAAAAATATTTAAATTTGTGAGAAGAGTTTCGTAATTTACATTTCGTGTAAAAATATTCAAATTATTCCTCATTGAAAATATTTACTTCAAAAGGCGTAAAAGAATATTCATCAGCTGTGCATACTTTATTTAATTATATTAAAGTTTAAAGTACAACAAAGAAGTAGAATATTAAAAAAATATTATTAAAATCTGTGAGAAGAGCTTAGTAATTTATATTTCGTGAAAAAAACATTTAAATCATTCCTCATTGAAAACATTTACTTTAAAAGCTGTAAAAAATATTCATCAGCTGTGCATACCTTATTGTCATTATATTAAAGTTGAAAGTACTACATAGATGCAGAATATTAAAAAAATATTTGTGGGAGAAGCTTCGTAATTTATATTTTGTGTAAAAACATTCAAATCATTCCTCGTTAAAAACATTTACATTAAAAGCTGAAAAAAATATTCATCAGCTGTGCATACCTTATATACATTATTGTAATTAAAGTTTAAAGTACTACACAGTTGTAGGATATTAAAAAAATATTATTTAAATATGTGAAAAGAGATTCGTGATTTATATTTTGTGTAAAAACATTGAAATCATTCCTCATTCAAAACATTTACTTTAAAAGCTGTAAAAAAATATTCATCAGCTGTGCATACCTTATATACATTATTGTAATTATATTAAAGTTCAAAGTACTACACACATGTAGAATATTAAAAAAATATTATTTAAATATCTGAGAAGAGCTTTGTGATTTATATTTTGTGTAAAAACATTCAAATCATTCCTTATTAAAAGCACTTACTCTTACATCTGTAAAAAAATATTCTTCAGTTGTGAATACCTTATTTTGATTATATTAAAGTTTAAACTACTACACAGATGTAGAATATAAAAATTATTATTTAAATCTGTGAGAATAGTTTCTTAATTTATATTTTGTGTAAAAACATTAAAATCATTTCTCATTGAAAATATTTACTTTAAAAGATGTAAAAAAAAATTCATCACCTTATTTTAATTATATTAAAGTTTAAAGTACTACACAGATGTATAATATTAAAAAAAATATTATTCAAATCTATGAGAAGAGCTTCGTATTTATATTTTGTGTAAAAACATTCAAATCATTCCTCATTGAAAATATTTATTTTAAAATCTGCAAAAATGTATTCATCAGCTGTGAAAACCTTATTTTAATCTTACTAAAGTTTAAAGTACTACACAGATGTATAATATTAAAAAAAATATTATTCAAATCTATGAGAAGAGCTTCGTATTTATATTTTGTGTAAAAACATTCAAATCATTCCTCATTGAAAATATTTATTTTAAAATCTCTTCTTTAGGATAACATTTGGATTTCTGAATCCCGGAATTGTAACCGCAATTTAGATATCTTATTTCTAATTTGCATTTTAAAATAGCTAGAAGATCTAAAGCTTCTTCTTGACTTTTTATTACATAAATTAGCTTAGACGAAAAATCATTCTTAAACATTAAACCATTTTCAGCAAAATTCCGCAGTCTTAAACCTTCAATCAGAAACTCAAAAATATCCATTAATGAGGTTCATAAGGTTAGAAAAGACTTTCAACGAATAGCGTGTTAAGGTTACCAAAAAACAATGTGTAAATAATACACATTTTTGTTCACACAAACATATGTAGAAATTTCTTTTATAAATCATGTCAAGTAATTTAATATTAATGCCACAAACAACTACTTAAAATTGGTATTGATATAAATTGTGAAAAAATGCATTGAAATAAACAAAGAAAAGTCTTTACGAACTTTTTGATTAAAATAAAGGAATATGTAATAGTATTATTTATATATATATTTGTCGTATCCAGTGCTAAGGCGAATGGAAGAAGCAGTCTTTCTTGGTAAATCATCTCTTTATTTCGAAGTATAGTTTCCTTTTTACGGGGTGACTTGCGCCATTTTCATTTATTCGTGGCGTAACTAAGCGTGGAAGCAACTGACAGCTCGATGTCTTTGAGAAAAACTGTCTCTTATCCCTTTGCATACTCATCAAATTTATCCAATATGCTTACGCTTGATCGGATTATCCTAAAAGTTTACGCGAGAGTGGATTTTTTCATTTATTTTGTTATTACGAAAGATTTTCCTTTTAAATTCTTTACAACTCGCTTGATTTCCCCCCATTTTTAGAACTGACACACACACACACACACACACACACACACACATATATATATATATATATATATATATATATATATATATACATATATATATATATATATATATATATTATATATATATATATATATATATATATATGTATATATATGTATATATATATATGTATATATATATAAATATATATGTATGTATATATATATATATATATATATATATATATATATATATATATATATATATATATATATATATATATATATATATATATATATATATATATATATATATATATACATATATATATATACATATATATATATATATATATATATATATATATATATATATATATATATATATATATATATATATATATATATATATATATATATATATATATATATATATATATATATATATATATATATATATATATATATATATATATATATATGTGTGTGTGTGTGTGTACATAGATAGATAGACAGATAGATAAAATGGATAGAAATACATTTTTAAGTTTCTATATTAAGTATGGTTTTCTAATAAATAATCCCTTAGTGATAAAAAATACTACAAAAGTATTCATGCATTTCATGAAATAAAATATATTTTATTGTATGAAATATTACTATGATCTCTTCGAAATGCTTTTAAAATCAAATATCAGTAAAAGGTAGATTCTACATTCAGATGAAATGTATATCACATACATTTTTTCTAATAAATTTGATGGGTAGCATCAAAACGTCTATAGAAAACGTTAAATGGCTTTTTTATTACTAACTTTCAGATTTTATTTTAGGGTATCTTTTAAATGAATGCACATAAAATCTATTCTAGAAATACATAATATTTATACAACTTCTTTCAATCGAAAGGAAGAACAATACAAATTGCCATTGTAAAATTGCATATGCAGTAGTCTGTTGTAGATTTTTAAATACTGAATAGGTAGTATTTACACATATAATCAAAATATATACTTTAGTTATAAATAAATAATTTTATGTTATTAAATTTTATCTGTTGCAGAAGAATGTTAACATAAAACTTGAATTTCCACCATTTGACAAAATGATTTAATAAAAGAATGCACGTTATTTTATTATTTTTGAAATCTTACATGATTACATATTTGTCAGTGTTATTTCGTAAGACAAAAGCTTTAAATAATTGTGTATAAGATCAAATATATTATATGGAACTTATTAACAAACCATGTCTTTTTAAATAAGTTTCTTTTATCAATTATATATATATTTTTAGAAAAAAATATAAGACTTTAATGTCAGAAAAATAATTAGTTCTTACATAATAACATGTTGTTTCAAATTTTTATTTTCAATTGCATGCTTAAACTCTATGCTATAAAATCTATAGTTAACATTTTTTAAACTAAGGTAAAACTCAAATTATAAAAAACTTTAAAATATGTAACGCATTTAAAAATTATTCTTTCGCAAGAACTATATATTTTACTCTTTAATTACACAAAATAGCAATAAATCTAAAACTATTTTATTTTTTGTTTAAATTCAAAATAAAATTTTCCTGTAGCGATGCCTAGATGGGATTATCTAGATATTACAAAATTTTAAAATATTAAAATATTTGAAGCATCATGATAAAATAAGCACAACTCTTACCATTTTATAATATTTAATCTTTCCCCAATTAGAAAAAGCCTCCAAATTTTGGTTATAGTTTTCACGTTTCGTCGAATTCAAAAGTTGTTTAGTTAAGAAAAAAATTGCTTGTTATTTCGAGTTTATTTTATTCATTCTTTTAACAAGCTAGTATTCCTCATTTAATCATTTTTTAATCCTGGGAAACATAAAATATGTGCTTTTTAATTAAAAATATTTTCAAGTTAAAATGATTTTCCATTCAACTAGAAAAGTTTGAAGTACGTAAATGTGTTATAGCTACAGTGAGTTCATAAAATTTATATTGACTTCAAAACGTTATCCTGCACATGTTGAATGCCATTACTACTGCTACATTTTCAAGACCAGAAATACAGGCACTGTGAATTAAAGAATGATTTTTGCAATTGAAACTTCCCCCCAACATTAATTCCCAATATTAATTCCCATTGTGTCTTCCTTTCTGAAATGGATTTCCAATTTTTATCTTAATTAGGACAAAGTCTTCATCCATGAAATATTTGCATCTATTCTTAGATCTACCCCTTGATCCTTCACAGGTATGTGTATTAAAGACACTTAGTCAATTTCGTTCTGCATTCATTCACAGTAGATGTCTTGTTTAAAGAATCCTATTCAATGTTATGAATGTATTAATATCCAGTAATATATATTCTATATAATCCAATATTATATCTTTTAAGCTATGTATTATTCTCGAAAATAATACTCACGTTCTTTTTCACAGACTACTATGACCTAGTCCTCACTTATTGTTAGAGTTAAAGTTTCAGAAGCATAAATCAAGACTGACTAACATAATTTCTTTTCCTTTTAAACCCAACACAGGAGAGATTAGATACAGAAGCCTTTTTCCTAGTTTCAGGTTTTGGTTTGGAGAATTATGGTTTTTGTTACAAGGGGGATCAGATTCCAACAAAGGTTTTTAATAAAAAACAGGAGAGATTAGCTACAGTAGTCCTTTTTCTAGTTTCAGGTTTTGATTTTGGTTTTTAGAATCATTGAATACTATTTTGCTTTAAGGGGGATGAGATTTCAACAAAGGATTTAATCCAAAAATAAGAGAGATTAGCTACAGTAGTCATTTCCTTAGTTTCAGGTTTTGGTTTGGAGAATTATGGCCTACTATTTTGTTATAAGGGAGATGAGATTTCGACAAAGGATTTAAACCAAAAAGAGAAGAGATTAGCTACAGTAGTCCTTTTCCTTGTCTCAGGTTTTAGTTTTGGTTTTTAAAATTATGGCCTACTGTTTTCCTAAAAGATGGATGAGATTTCAACAAAGGTTTTAAATTAAAAACAGGAGAGATTGGCTTCAATAATCTTTTCCTAATTTTAGGTTTTGGTTTGGAAAATTGTGGACTACTATTTTAATACAAGGGGGCTAATGAGTCCTACTACTTAAAGCTTAGTGAAAGCGACTAGGCATATCTATGCCATCTGTGAATTTCTAATCTACGAACTCCGGTACCAAAGACCACTGCCCGGTCCATTCGGTCACCGTTCAGACTTAGTTTCAAGATTAATATCTTTTTCATAGTTGATCCCTGAACCTAAATATAAAAAATATTACAATGACAAATTTTAAGGACCCAACATCAAACATGTTAGAAATGCTTTTCTTTTCTACCCCAGTGCATATGTTTGAGTTTTTCATATTTACTTCCTAACATTTATCAACCTCAAAAAGACTATTTAATAAAAATTGAACATCATCGGAATGTTCTGTTTGTCTCCAAAATGATTTCGATGTCAAGTGTAAATAAAATCAATACAATATAAGAGTTAAAAATAAAGGTAAAGAAAATTAATTGAAAATGAAATAGAAAATGCACATATGTGTTCTCAGGAGTACGTTCAGAATAGAAGAACAGATCATAAATTTGAAACCACTGATAAGCAGTCACTTCCTTTGTATGGATGATAACTGCTTCCAATACCTTTGCATGAAAAAGGGTTAGTAACAATGCAAATGTCAGGCAAATTATTTGCTGATTCTAAGCCGTTGATGTTTTGTGGGCTGTAATTTGTTTTGATTAATACAAAGTTTTTTAGAGGAGCTGTCAACCGTATCCAACTATATTCCTCTTTAAGGTTGTTTCTTAAGGTTGTTTCCTTGTTAAAGTTCTTAATGATTTCCCCCTAGAATCTTTGATCTGAATGTCATTTTAAGGGGGTAAACTGTCGGTACAATTAAATCAGATATACGTTAAAGTATTAGCAATCATTACTAACAATACGTCAGACAGACACACCATTATTTACGTATTTCATTACTAATAGGTTCCAAAGAATATCGAATAATAAAATGTGTGTCTACTCAACGATTAGTAAAAGTAGTACGCCAAAATGTTTAGGAAACTAAGAATACATAGCACAATACATGGTAGGTAATTCTGAATGATATTAGAATACGTGCAAAAAGGAAAGAAAAACGCTATACGTTTCCAAGACGTAAGATAGATTTAAAGATGTAAAGGTCTAGATTTAAATGTTGTAAAAGGGAAACGATTATAATACTTCAAATGTAGAATAAATTTAGCTATACCAAGCTATTTAACCATTGGTTAAATATACACCATTTAAGTTTATTACACAATTTATGATGACAAATGTAAAGATGAAAAATATTATATGACAATACACATTTAGATCACAAATTTTAAAACATTCGACTGTAAATATTTACAGTAATAGTATTAGTTTTACTTGGATTCTTGCTGAGGCTTGCATATGAAATACACAGTAAAAAATCAAAGCCGTATATTATTCTAAATATTATGTGCTATATATTTAGAAATTATGTAATTATATAATTATATACAATATAGAATCTGTATACATTAAATCAACAAACATTTATGAATAAATACATTGAATATAGCTAGCAAAGTTTCTGTTTTAACTAATGTTAGATATAGTTAGCTTATTATACATTTACTTATTTAAATATTGCTATCAGTTACGTAGTGCAACATCATGAAATTATATAGCAATTATATACCATAAACTATCTAAACCTTCACATTAAATTGAATAATAATGAAAGTCTCTGTAAAGCAAAATATAGAAATTCTAAGCACGCAAATGAAAATCTTTAGAATGAAAGTACGTGCGAGGCAAATTGTGCTTCACTTCTTGCTGACGTTAGCATATGAAATACACAACATCCAGATTCTTAACAATAATTGAATATATGTAATCCCTAAAGCCACACATTCTTTTAAATTCAATGCACCACGTATTTAGAAATTGCGCTGATTTCTCTTCGAGGTAAGATTATATAAGAGTCCTCTTCTGATTCTTTTCATTAGATCTGATATCTCTTTGAAACAGAGAATTTGATTAGATCACTCTCTTTTCTTACTCAGTTCCGAGGAAAGTTGCCGAGTCAACCATTCACTAAATACTTTTAAGTAGTACATCATCAGCGATATCTTTCCCGATCACTTGATATACATCAACAACGCGAATTGAAGTTGACACCATAACTGCGCAAAATTAGGTACTCTTATTTCCATCGTACTCTCGCATTTAATTCACGAAACGGGTAATACTTTACAGATGAGTAACTAACGCTAACGGTTTGCAAAAGTAGAAAAGGTTTAACTTTGTTACTCGGCTGTAAATGAAATATTACAGATAGAAATTACACAAATGAATTAACATTCATTAATTTTGGCATAATATTTAAATTATACTGAGTTTGTATATCAGGATGAGTAAATAAAGCAAATAGTGTGAAGAATAGAAAGAGGAGTTTATTAAACAGGATTTTGAGATAAAAGTATTTAATTTTTTAAATTAACCCTTTGACAATTTCATTTTTTTTCCAGAATTCGGTCAAAAAATGTCACATTTTTTATTTCATTTTTTTGTTCATTTTACGTTTTTAAATAAAGATATGTTATTAAAATTAACATTTCTAATATTTTTAAGCATTTATTACAACTTTTTTTCTTTCTATGAAAGCATCATAGAACTGAAGTTTACCTTTAGTCTCATTGCTATCCAAGTTAATTTTTGGAATTCCAGTGAAAGCAAATCTAGGAGGCGGATCCGAAGGATTATCACAATTAATTTCAAAAAATTGCCTTGCTTGACTTATTCCATCTCTACTACTATCAGAGTCACTACTATCCAGGTCATCTAGTAAACTTTCTCTACTATCATTTAAAGATAATTTAGTTGCTGATTCCGAGTCACAGTTCGAATAACAAGAAATTAGCTCCATACTCTTTGAAGTATCCATAAATTAAAAGTAAAAATATATTATTTACCTCTAACATCAATAAAATTATCAGGCGGTTAATAAAATATAAACAGTAAGCTATACATTAAAAGATAATAGTCTTCTGATACTAAACATGCAAAAAAACCCTCTCTTTTGAACCAATCAAAGTAGAAAAGACAATAAACTGCAAACTATCATTTACTGGACATCCATACGAATAATTTGTTACTAAAATTGGAAAAAATACGGCCGAAACAGTGCAAACGAAATAGAAATCAGATTGCCCGTAAGCCGTAAGGGCAAATCAGTTAGGGCCCGAAAACTGTGCCTGTATGGTGTACGGGTAAATCTGGGAAGAGGTTAAATGGGATTTATTTTATTTAATTTAGCTTGATAATACGAAATAAACTTGTATACACACACTTATATAAATACATACACTCAAGAGCCAAAACATTACGACCACCCCTACATTTTGCAATGAACTTGCCTGGATGACGTGGAAGACAAGTGATCAGATAGAAGTGGTATTTAACTGCTGCTGGAGAGTCTGAAGAATTATTCTTTCACTTACTTCTGTGTGTGATGGGAAAGACTGAGGATCTAAGCGATTTTGATAGAGGGCAGATTGTAATGGCTCGAAGGCTCGGAACAAGTATTTCCGAAACTAGATGACTCGTGGGTTGTTCGTGATCTACAGTTGTTAGTACTTATGCAAAGTGGATGAATGACGGTGAAACCAGCAGTAGACGACATGATGTTGGTGTCCACACGATTGTGGCATCCATGCCAAGGCGGGTTGAAGTTGTGTTGCTCGCCAAATGTGAGCCAACTCGTTATTGACAGGTAGTCATAATGTTTTGGATCTTGAATGTATATAAGCTGGTAATATATATATATATATATATATATATATATATATATATATATATATATATATATATTTAATACATTTACCTTATATTTCCCTATAAGTTACCTTATATATACTTTACAGATGAGTAACTAACGCTAACGGTTTGCAAAAGTAGAAAAGGTTTAACTTTGTTACTCGGTTGTAAATGAAATATTACTGATAGAAATTACAGAAATGAATTACATTCACTAATTTTGGAATAATATTTAAATTATACCTCGTATGTATATCAAGATTAGTAAATAAAGCAAATAGTGTGAAGAATAGAAAGAGGTGTTTATTAAACAGGATTTTGAGATAAAAGTATTTAATTTTTTTAATTAAATGGGATTTATTTCATTTAATTTAGCGGGATAATATGAAATACACTTGTACACACACACACACACACACACACACACACACATGGATGGATGTGTGATGGGAAAGAATGCTGATCTAAGTGATTTTGATAGAGGGCAGATTGTAATGGCTCGAAGGCTCGGAACAAGTATTTCCGAAGCTGCACGACTCTTGGATTGGTCGTGATGTACAGTTGCTAGTACTTATGCAAAGTGGATGAATGACAGTGAAACCAGCAGTAGACGACATGGTGTTGGATGTCCACACGCTTGTGACATCCATGCCAAGGCGGGTTGAAGCTGTGTTGAGCGCCAAAGGTGAGCCAACTCGTTATTGACAGGTGGTCATAATGTTTTGGATCTTGAATGTATATAAGCTAGTAAAATATATATATTTAATACATTTACCTTATATTTCTCTATAAGTTACCTTATATATCCTTTACATATGAGTAAAAAACTCTAACAGTTTGCAAAAATAGAAAAGGTTTAACTTTGTTACTCGGTTGTAAATGAAATATTACAGATAGAAATTACACAAATGAATTAACATTCACTAATTTTTGCATAATATACCTCGTATGTATATCAGGATGAATGAATAAAGCAAATAGTGTGAAGAATAGAAAGAGGTGTTTATTAAACAGGATTTTGAGATAAAAGTATTCAATTTTTTAAATTAAATGGGATTTATTTTATTTAGTTTAGCTTGATAATATGAAATAAACTTGTATACACACACACACACACACACACACATGGATGGATGTATGATGGGAAAGAATGCTGATCTAAGTGATTTTGATAGAGGGCAGATTGCTCGAAGGCTCGGAACAAGTATTTCCGAAACTGCCAGACTCGTGGGTTCTTCGTGATCTACAGTTGTTAGTGATTATGCAAAGTGGATGAAAGACGGTGAAATCAGCAGTAGACGACATGGTGTTGGACGTCCACAATCTTGTGGCATCCATGCCAAGGCGGGTTGAAATTGTGTTGCGCGCCAAAGGTGAGCCAACTCGTTATTGACAGGTGGTCATAATGTTTTGGAACTTGATTGTATATAAGCTAGTAAAAAATATATATATATTTAATAAATTTACCTCATATTTCTCTATAAAAAGTTTAAAAATCTGTAAATTATTTATGGAAAATGTAAGGTACGATAGCAGTAAGAACAAGCAAAATGCATGAAATGATAGTTTTAAAATAAATAAGTATACCATTATTTTGTAAGCCTGTGAATGTTTTATTTCTATTTCCCGAAGTATAGACTATGTTTGTCGTTGTCATTTATATATCTGTGAAAATGTGAGAATTTGTTTGTAATATTCGCTAAAATAACGCTAAAATAAAATTTTAATTCAAGGAATTCAAAAACTGTACATTAGAAAATAATTGAGTTTTAATCCTGAGTGCATACTGTTCCTGAATTTACTTTAAGAGTTACAAAACAGTCGATCGTCAAGTTTTTAGCATAGAATGATTTAGTTATGAGTATGAAAACACAGAAACTAAGAAAAATAGAAAAATAAAATGTTTAAGCTAAATGCACTCTATCCTAAAATTCATGAAAGCACGAAAATGTATTACATTTTTAAAAAATCTAAAATTTTAGTTTTCCACATTTTAAGTGCTTTTACTACTTTTTAGTTTTTGTGATATTAATATAAAAATATTCCGTAATAAGATCATAAATGATTTCAATATACCTTAACACTTTTTAATATAAACCATCAGCTTTATGATCAATTACTCTAAGATTTGACATAATTTTTGAGAACTGATAATTTAACCATACTTTTGACCATAGTTTAAACCCTAATTTTAAGATTAACCATTAGTTATTTTCTTTATTTTATGCATATATCAACAATACTGAACATTGTTATTGATGAATACTCTGGAGTTGTGCATGCCACATAGTTGAGAATGTCTATAACTGAAATGTATTACAAAAGTCTCTATCCTTTGTGATGAGAGAAAAATCTCATATATATATATATTTATATATATATATATCTATATATATATATATATATATATATTTATTATATTATATATATATATATTTTTTTATATATAAAATATATATATATATATATATATATATATATATATATATATATATATATATATATATAATATATATATATATATATATATATATATATATATATATATATATATATATATATATATATATATATGTATATATATATATATATATATATATATATATATATATATATATATATATATATATATATATATATATATATATATATATATATATATATATATATATATATATATATATATATATATATATATATTTATATATATATATGTATATATATATGTATATATATATATGTATATATATATATATATATATATATATATATATATATATATATATGTATATATATATATATATATATATATATATATATATATATATATATATATATATATATATATATATATATATATATATATATATATATATATATATATATATATATATATATATATATATATATATATATATATATATATATATATATATATATATATATATATATATTGATATTTTTATAACTTTCGGCTTAGATACTGTTTTTCCGGTAATTTTTTTTAAAGAAACCTAGTGAATGTTGCCGAATGTTCCCTAGTATATTACGGTTACATCTAAAAGTCGAGTTCTGACTCTAAAGGTACGTCATCTACGTGACATGTAGTGATTAATTGGCTTATCTAAAACTATAAAAGCAGATGTATGGTATTTGAAAAAAGTTTCGGTAAAATTCGTTTCGACAGTTGAGTTGGCAAGAATAATAAACTACGATAGTTTGATCTTCGAGTATCTTTATTATATGTTGTCACTATCTTCGCAAGATTCCCCGACTGCAGGGCAGCAGTAACCATACGGAACTCCATTTCCAGATAAGAACAAAAGCCATTTCACACAACACACACACAAATAACATATATATATATATATATGTATAGTGTTTAACTAATAAACTCGTCATTTCATATATATGTACGTATACACACACAACACACACACACATAATATATATATATTATATATATATATATATATATATATATATAATATATATATATATATATATATATATATATATATATATATATATATATATATATATATTGTGTTGAAGAAATCAACCTCTTGACTTAACAACAAGATTTTCCTTTCTTTAAAAAGCAGTACACTTTCGGCTAAGTTCAGTGAATTTTTAGATAAAATACGAGAAGTATTTATTGAGAACATATTAATTTAGTTAATAATTAAAATACGTAAGAGAAAAAAGATCAATTTAATTAACTGTTATATAGATGCATTTTTGCGGATATATTACAGACCAATAAAACTACAATCCTAAATTAGAATTTTTATGTGGAAAATCTGAAATCTTTAACTGTGCAATAACGATAATCTAAGCTGACATGTCGAAAAAGTAATGGTGAACTGCTGTTGATGAATGGTGACAGAATCCCAATAACAGCTTTCAATATCCTTCAAATTATTGAGAGATAGATCTTGTATTTTTTTTTCTGGGAACTTACAATTATCTGAGATACTATTTCTCACAGAGGATAAATAACATAGGAATAATAAGTTGCTTTAGTAGTATTAAATTTCAACCATTATTATTTATGGAAACATATATAAAGTAAATGCCTAATTTTCTTTAAAAATGAGATAACAGTAAGTAAATGATAACAGTAAAAGTAAAACTAAATTAACTAAAAGATAACAGTAACTAAAAGATAACAGTAAGTAATTTAGTATTTATTTCAGATAGCATATCTCACGATAAATATGAAAAGTAATAGGAGAATATAAGCAATAATATTAATTGTTTAAAGATACCACAATAATTTTGCATGGCCTGATAAATAAAAATGAAAGTTCGACTAAAGAAACGAAATAGGAATAAAACAAATTTTAAAACATAATAAAATAAACATTAAAAATGAAAGGTGAGATACAACTTAAAAATACATTTTTCATAATGCAAAATGCAAGTTTTAAAATGAGTGAAATAAAGAGTACAAAACCAGTGTTGTCAGAACTACCCTCCTGATAAATTTTATTTAACATAATATAAATTAAATAAATAAAAAACTAATTCCATACATATTTTGTATTATTTCTAATGCGAAGAAACTTGCTCTTACAGCATGCTCCCCTACCAAGCTTTAGATATTTGTTAGGCATGTTATTATGGGAATACCATATGGGAGCAAAGCTGTCAACATTATTTTTGTAAAACCAAAAACAATAGTTGTTGTTTCTGATGCAATTGGTCAACATAGGCTACATCTATTAAGTCAAAGGAGTGTGTCTTTCGTTTTTAATGAACTACTGTGAAAGTACAACCTATGCTCAAGTGGTTCCTATTAATTTAGAAACAGAAAACCCACAGTCTAGACCTGCCATCCCCAGAGGGATTGAGAACTTGGAGGACATTGTAACCACGAATATATTTTAAGAGCTACAGTTATCTTTAACGAGCATGGCAGATCTTCAACCAGCTCGGGCTCCGAACCCACACAATTATCATCACACCCACAAACAAGGTATCAATTGCCGTTTATCACAGAACCAATAGGAATTACACTCATTTCATACGTAATGAAAAGGTTACGTAAGGAGAGCCGGCTCTGCAGTAAACATGTTAAAAAATAACACCGCGAGGAGAGGAGTAAGTATTCTGGGTAACTGTTTGACTGAATGAACAGAAAATCAAACGACGAAGCGGATGTAGAATAAATAAAACTTAGTTTAATACAGAGCACATCTTTTAACACACACACACACACACACAACACACACACACACACACATATACAAATATATATATATATATATTTATATATATATATATATATATATATATATTATATATATTTTATTTATTTTTACTAGATATAAACAAAATATAGATACCCTAGTGATTTTTATGGTTGTGAATTTTATAGGTTAAAAAACATTGAGAATGTAAATTTGCTTTTTTTTTCGACCAGAATTTAATTTTACTTCAAAAGTTTTCAACAATCAAAATAACGAGAGCGTTGCCGTTTCTACACTCTTAAAAAATTATTATGAAATTAAATGTATCTTATAATATGAAAGTAATTATTAGTAAAAAAATATTATAAATGATAAAATATTTTTATATATTTTTTAATAAAAGAATTGAAAAAAAAAAAAAAATATTAAATAAATTAAAGAATAAAATGTAATAAATAAATTTATTGATTGAACTCATAAAAATTTATTGATTGAATTGTTATTAAATATTAAATATAATAATTTAATATTAAAAAAAATCAAAAAAATATTAAATAAAAAAAAAATAAATTTTAAATTAAAAAATCTATATTTTTAAAATAATTTATCTATAAAAAATAATTATATTCCTATAAAAAAAAAATATTAAATGCAATATTATTTATAAAAAATACCCGTGCTCTTTAAAGAAACTAAATACGTGTAAAAACAGATGAAAAATACTTTATCTTCTGCAGAAATTGATATTTGTTTTATATTTTATTTTAAAAAAACATTATTTCTCAAATTATTCAATATATTAAATAAGAAAATTTTTAATAAATTATTTAACTATGATTATTAATAGAATATAATATTATAGATTTATATTATTAAATATAGATTTTATAATGGTTGCAAAGAATTATTTTGATTATGATTTATTATGAAAGCATATGCCCAGGAAATAAAATCAAAATTTTAAATTTATTTTTATTGAATTATCAAATTAATTTGTATTATTTTAGCTAGAGTATTGAATAATTTTTTGTGTTAATTTACAGAAGAGAAAAGTAAATTTCGCATTATTTTCAAAATTTGAACAATTTAAATTAAACTTATGTAAATTTCAATTTTAATTTGAACAATTAAAATTTTATTTATATTTTTTTCCAATGTTTTTATTAAAAAAAAAAATTTTTATTTATATCACAGTTTGAAACAAGTAACTTAAGTTTATGCTAATTTTTCTTAAAAATAAGCTGCCAAAACCACAAAATAAAATTGGGAAGTAAAAACAATTAACTTTGAAATAACATTTGGAAATAATAATTGTTTTCCGCGTTATATTTAGCACTGAAAAAAAAGAATCAAAGTATAAATACACAAAGTGATCACAAAAATCATTTTTTTATTGTTTTTCACACATGTTTTTTTCTGAATTCAAGAGAAATCCTTTAATCTATGTGTTTCAGTTTCAATAATAATGCTGAATAGTTTTATCATTTATTTACGAAGTGTAGTAAAATTAGTGATGTATTGAAAATATTGTGAGACAAATATTGATCTCTATAGTCCTATAGTTTATACGTTTCTATATTGTGGTCTTTCTTTTAGAGTATTAATTGGCCTATGGTCAGTTTGTGTATGATTGTCCTTTTCAACTTGGTAGCAAACTCTACTGGACGTTCTTTTGTTGGGATCCGTTTTTGGTAGCTTATGATTGGGATCAGTAGGTACTCTGATTAAAGGAGTTAAAAAACTCAATACGAATGAAAGCTGAAACGGAAAACTTTGCTTTTCATGCTTCCACTGAAAGCATTTTTCGATATGTGTGTACTGAAAATATTATCTAAATAAGAAGTGTGATGGTACATTCCCACTGATTTCAAAGTATATTATGCTCTCTCGATGGTAGTTCTTTCTCTATGAGGTAGCTAGCTATCTCTATCATAACTTCCTGAAAATTACAAAATAGAGTGATTCTACTGCATCTAGAAACTTCTTAATTGAATCAAATAATATTCTTTTCACATCACCATATCGAAAAATACGTAATTCAGAGATTACACTAACTAAACCAGGAGAGCTCCTGCTTACAGTTCTATTCTTTACGAGCTTTCGTTTTCTTAAAATCTCCTTTGAAGGTCGATGCTTCCTTATTGACCAATAAGTGCAATAGACACTTTTAGTCTTCTTCAGACAAAAGACTTGGCTTAGTGAAAATTGAGATGATTGCTTAAATGCTTGAAAATACTTTGGATGACTCATACATCAAATCTGATCTCTATAGTTCATATATTGATATGGTTTCTATATTGCTGGTCTCTCAGCAATTTTTTAATTGTGATTTATACAAATGTGCCCAACTATACCTAAGTGTATTTTAACTTTATTAATGAATAACGTCGATACACGTACACGGTTTTAATCGCATACTTGATATATACTGATATTGAATCACATTTGTCATTGTTGTACATCACAAACAATGAAGTTTTTCACTGATGTCTGTAATCCACTGCTTCTCCCATTAGAAATTATATAGATTTTATATCCTTTTATCAAATACAAATGTGATAATTATAAATGATTTATAAAATCTATTTAAAATATTAGAAGTTTAAGAAATGTCATACAAAAGATGTGAATTACTTGTATCTCATCTACAGCTCTCTTTCTCTTCTGTTCGAATAAATGTCGATCCAAAGAACCAAACGTGGGCCTATATCATTCCATAGATTTCTAGTTTATTTTGGTTTAATAAGTTGGTTGAAGCATGCAGGGAGATTTGTTTCAATAATTCCAATGAAAACTTTTATATTTTTTTCAAACATTCAGAGGTCTCTACATTATGTCCTCAGTAAGTAGAACGTCAGCTTCGTAGGGAAAACTTTTTATATGTGTATTCAAAAAGAAAAGAAATTGCCTTAACATTTTGCTGTTAAAACAAATTATGATTTATTTTTCATCCACTACATTTTCATTAAATTGCTTAAATATTCACAGGCCATAGTAATATTTGTTTCATAATCCATTTAATCTAATAATTCAGAACTTTAAAAATATTTTATGTTAAAGAAAGATATATTACACTGTAACATTTACTTTGAAAGTAAAACATACAAAAACAATAAATGTTGAGTAAAAATAAATTATATATTTTGTAAACGATTGTAAACGATTTCAAAACAAGAAAAAATAGCTACTTTTCATTAATTGCTTAAATTACGCAGCATTATTCTACTGAATAATCTGATGACGAAATGCCCAAACAGTTGCCTGCATCATTTAATTTCCTCCTATGCACCTCGTTTACGCGTATAAATCTTATGAATAAACTTATTTTTATGAGTAATTCCTGTTTTACGAAATATCCTAAATCTCATATCCAGGCTAATTTTGCTACTCATCGATGATTTATGAATATACGGTTTTCCTACAATCTAATAAGATTTTCCCATAAAAATATGCTTGAATATGTGATTCGTAAGCTTGAGGGAAAGTATCTTAATAAATATTCCATAAATATGATATTTTCCTACGTAAAAATATCGCATAACTTTTTCGTAATGAAAGAGGATGCTTATTTTCAGTGGGTATATTTTGACGCTTCATAGTAAAAGTCAGTAGGTAATTATGGATTAAATATTAAAATTCTCATATATTATTGACATGTTCTTTTAACATTATACTTATTTACAAATCACGATAAATAATAAAAAATGTTATTTGTTTCGAGGTTTATTTCGTATTCTCATTTTAATCTATTTCTAACAAATAATTGAAAAGAACAGCATTAATTTCCTGTTTCAACAAGCATTTTTTGCTCAATATTTTGTTTTTGCTATTTTCTCTATATTTCTAGTATTATTTGCTTTCTGAAGGCATTTGTTTTTTGTTAGTAGTATGGTAGAAATATGAGTACCATGTCAGTTATGGAGAAGGTAAACTTACAGAAAATATTATTTTAAAAGTTAAATATGAAGTACCACAGAAAAGAGATTTTCCTAAATCGTCTACTCCACTATCTCAATGAGGTAAAGCAAACGATTTCCTATACCATAAATATGAGTGTACCTCTTGTTACTTAAATGAAGGCCACTGAATTTTCGTTAGTATAACATATAATAATTAGAATATAAAATGCATAGATATGGTATAAACTTATGAAAATTTAATTAGCTTAAGGTATGTTTGTGCATTTTAAATTTTAAATATTTGTAATCTCAGTTCTCTTACTTTAAAGTACAAGTCTCAAAGCTGTGTTGAGCCACAGAAAAGAGATTTTCTTAAATCATCTACTCCACTATCTCAATGAGGTGAAGCAAACGATTTTCTATAAAATAAATATGAGTGCAACTCTTGATAGTTAAATGAAGGCAACTGAATTTTCCTTGGTATAACATATAAGAAACAGAATATGAAACGCAGAGATATGGTATAAACTTATGAAAATTGCCTTAAAGTATGTTTGTGCATTTTACATTTGAAATATTTGTAATCTTAGTTCTCTTACTCTTAAGTACAAGTCTCAAAGCTAAATGTGTTGAACCACAGAAAAGAGATTTTCCTAAATCGTCTACTCCACTATCTCAATGAGGTGCAGCAAACGATTTCCTATAATATAAATATGAGTGCAACTTTTGGTAGTTAAATGAAGGCAACTTAATTTTCCTTAGAATAACATATAAGAAATAGAATATGGAAAGCAGAGATATGGTATAAACTTATGAAAATTGCATTACCTTAAGGTATATATTTTTTTATTTTACATTTGAAATATTTGTAATCTTAGTTTATTTACTCTCTTAAATACAAGTCTGAAAGTTAAATGTGTTCAACCGCAGAAAAGAGATATTCCTAAATAGCCTACTCCACTATCTCAATGAGGTGAAGCAAACGATTTCCTATACCATAAATATGAGTGTAACTGTTGATAGTTAAATGAAGGCAACTAAATTTTCCTTAGTATAAAATTTAAGAAATAGAATATAAAACTCAGAGATATGGTATAAACTTATGAAAATTGCCTTAGCTTAAGGTATATCTTTTTCTATTTTACATTTGAAATATTTGTAATCTTAGCTTTCTTACTCTTAAGTACATGTCAGAAAGTTAAATGTGTTGAACCACAGAAATGAGATTTTCCAAAATAGCCTACTACACTATCTCAATGAGGTGAAGCAAACGATTTCCTATACCATAAATATGAGTGTAACTGTTGATAGTTAAATGAAGGCAACTGAATTTTCCTTAGTATAACATATATGAAATAGAATATGGAAAGCAGAGATATTGTATAAACTTATGAAAATTGTCTTAGCTTAAGATATGTTTCTGTATTTTATATTTGAAATATTTGTAATTTTAGTTCTCTTACTCTTAAGTACAAGTCTGAAAGTTAAATTTGTTGAACCACAGAAAAGATATTTTCCTAAATCGTCTACTCCACTATCTCACTGAGGTGAAAGACACGATTTCCCATAACATAAATATGAATGCAACTCTTGGTAGTTAAATAAAGGCAACTGAATTTTCCGTAGTATAACATATAATAAACAGAATATGAAAAGCAGAGACATGGTATAAACTTATGAAAATTGCCTTAGCTCAAGGTATGTTTGTGTATTTTACATTTGAAATATTTGTAATCTTAGTTCTCTTACTTATAAATACAAGTCTGAAAGTTAAATGTGTTGAACCGTAGAAAAGAGATTTTCCTAAATTGTCAACTCCACAATCTCAGTGAGGCGAAGCAAACGATTTCCTATAACATAAATATAAGTTCAACTTTTGGTAGTTAAATGAAGGCAACTGAATTTTCCATAGCATAACATATAAGAAATAGAATATCAAACTGAGAGATATGGTATAAACTTATGAAAATTGCCTTAGCTTAAGGTATATATTTTTTTTAATTTTACATTTGAAATATTTGTAATCTTAGTTTTCTTACTCTTAAGTACAAGTCTCAAAGTTAAATGTGTTGAACTGCTGAATAGAGATTTTCCTAAATCATCTACTCGACTATCCCAATGAGGTGAAGCAAACGATTTCCTATAACATAAATATGAGTGTAACTCTTGGTAGTTAAATGAAGGCAACTGAATTTTCCATAGTATAACATATAAGAAATAGAATATGAAACGCAGAGATATGGTATAAACTTATGAAAATTGCCTTAGCTTAAGGTATGTTTATGCATTTGACATTTTAAATATTTGTAATCTTAAGTCTCTTATTCTTAAGTACAAGTCTCAAATTATATGAAATAGTTTCATTAAACACATAATATTAGAATGTACTAAAATTAATAAAAATATATTGGTACTTAGTCATATGCTTTATATTAGAAATAATTCACTCTGATGTTTGTCTGTTAGGTTAATTATAAATATCAGAGCTAATTTTTTAAATATAATTATTTTTGTAGAGAGAATAACAAGAGAGTCCAGTTTACTAAATGCACAAATAAACGTGAATAAAAACGAACAGTTAATTTGGAGCTAAAAAAGTAACAAAAAACTGCAATAAACAATACCGCTCTCACCTCTTGTACCAAATTTTATCGAAGTTCAAAATTTGTAAATCATTCACTTTTCTTTATTTTCTTTTTGCTGATATGCTTTAGATTAGTGTCCATGTACTTTATTTCTCACCTTCCTTTTTCTTTTATTATTATATTCCCTATTGCATCATTGATCGTCTTACCAGATGTATTGGTATAGCGCATTTCTAACTGTTAACCATCTGAAGTTGTCTGCTGTAGAACTTTTAATACCTTTCTTTATTGAACATTTTTCTTAAGTTTACCAAATAAGCTGTTTATTATAACTTATTGTTGCATAACTTTAACCCTGAGAATGCTCATCAAGGGTAAGAATATTTATTACCTCGTTTAATTTAATATTCTTTCAACCCTTTTTATCGAAATCGGATAGTTCTCAGTCAAGCTGACATTAAAGTCATAACCTTGGCGGGGAAAGGCCATTTGGAAAATTCTTTGTATATACATTTCAGAAGAACCACATACTATTACCAGCCGGATATGTCATGCTCAGCACGTGAATTTGTGTAACAGCCTTGGGTACAGAATCTTTTTAAAAATTATTTTTAATATATGGTGCGTTACCATAGTTATGATGATAAATGAATATTTATAGAATGGCCGGTGTGATTATTTCTTCTGTGCGCATGGTAGTATAAATCCATTATTCGAACAAGTCATACTAGACGATTAAAGAAGTTTTGGAATTTTTTTAAATGTGTTAGCTATAAAGTATAAAATAAATTGTTTCACCCGCAACATTTTATAGTCTCCATTTTTATGAAAAGAAATCCATTTAAATATTGCCACTTAATTAAATTTTCTATCGTTTGCCGTAGTTCTGTTGGCAGATTATCGGACTACAGAACCGCTCGTCCTGGTTTGACTCCCCGTGAGTGCATTTTATCTAGACTGGAATTCTAATTTAATGTAATGTTACTTATTGTTTGTGCCAAATCTAGATGATTCTAGAACGTTCTTTACTATTCGAAGTAGTTGTTTCTAGAATGTGCTGATTGTATATAAAAGCTGTGTTCCAAAACTTGGGGTCAATTTTCAGTTCTGTTTTCAAGCAAGTTGCTTCAGATCTAGTAAATAAAATTGTTCGTTAACTTAATTACATCGTTATTTCAATCTTTGAGACAATATTAAAGTATTTTTACAACTAGACTAATTTTTTGTCGTTTGTTCAAGATTCGGATACTGAGCAATCAGTAAGATCCTCTTTCCCGAAACTACAGACCTACAATAATGTCTTGAGAACAATGAAGGAGATCTGAGGTTACTTAAGTTATAAAAAATACAATAAAACAATTCACACAAACCACTTTAAAATTTCTTTTTCCATAAAGAATCATTTTAACATAACTATATTTTCAACCGACATAACTTTTTATTGTTTTTATGATTTATTTCAACTTTGGAGATGAAGTAATCCGTATGATCCCTTTTCCCACATATACGGCCCTGAAAAAATGCTTATGGGGCAATAAAGGGTATCTGAGAGCAGTTTTAAAGGAATCTGGAAGCTATAAAAATTAAAGTAGAACATTTCACAACCATATTTAAGGCTCAATTACAATAAAAAAGTATCTGTTTCAGTGCTAAAATCTCTTTTAAAACCCTCTATCTTTTTGCCTTCTTTATGACCTGTATGGAGTTTGGAGTTTGGGGAGGGGGGGGTCTATTCTTATTTAATTATATGTTCTTTCCCGTCTACGGTCCTAAAAAAAAGTTTTGAGAGTAATTCATAAAAGGTGACTAAGGACAATCTGGGTGTATTTTGGATTAATCTAAAGACTCTAAAAAACTAAAATATAATATTTCCCAAAATCAATTTTGAATCCTCTAGTTTTATGAATGAGTTCAGCAATTTTAGGAAAATATTATGGCTAATATTTTAATACTAATATTTTAAACGAAAAATCCATACCCGTAACAAACAGTGAGATATATTTCACAAACTAAATGATAAAGTACATTCAAAATTCTTGCATTTAAAGAAGATAATATTTTAATCCTCCATATACAATATATAAATATATATATATATATATATATATATATATATATATATATATATATATATATATATATATATATATTATATATATATATATATATATATATATATATATATATATATAAATATATATATATATATATATATATATATATATATATATATATATATATATGTATATGAAACATAGCGTAGCCTGCTATGCTTCGCGGATGTAGCGTGGTCGAAAAAATATTCAGGATAAGTTTTATAACATCTTTATTAGGCAAGGTACAGAGCAAAAATCCAACAAAGGATGGTCACGCAGCCTTATATAACCTTGGGGACGCTAACCTCTTGAGAAAGGAATTTGTTACTCTTCAAATTATAAGTGCTTTTAAGTGCTCTTAACCATCAAAATAGGTTGGCGAGTTAAGCTCGCCAACAGGAAGGAAACAAAAGAGTTTAATGCCGAAAGGCCACTAAAAAGATGAAGAAATTGCGGATGGATTTGGTGGTTTTTTAATAGAGGTGTTAGTAATTTTAGTTTAGGGTTAAAGTGTTAAGTTTTTACATTACATATATATATATATATATCTATATATATATATATATATATATATATATATATATATATATATATATATAAACATACACATACACTGTCTACCAATAAGTATTTGGACACTTATGCAAATGAAGATATCTGATGTCCTTAGGTACGTCCCTGAGAAAGGTAAAATTATCGAGTACCACAAATGTGGCCGATCCTTAGGGGACATATCTAGCCATCTGAAGTACCCAAAATCGACAGTGACCTATGTGATTAAGAAGTGGAAGGTGAGCGGTGATTGTCAGAATGTGCCCCAAGTCATCAGACCAACGAAGCTGGTAAATAGAAACCGATAAATACTGTCCAGAGAAATTCGGAAGAACCTCACCCAACCGATTTCTTTCATCCGCAAGGTGTTTCAACAGGCATCGGGGAGTATTGTTTCAATGAATACCACCCGTAAAGGAATTACATCTGTTTTATTTCCATGATCGTGCTGCTGCATTACCAGTCCAAAATCGGTGAAGGAATTTGTATGTTCACTCCAAGCCTAGTGGAAGGCAATATCTCTAGCAGTAATACCTCTCGTGTAGGCTCTACTAACTACTGGTTTCGAATAAGGTTAGTTTTTCTTTTCTATCACAGGTGTACAAATACTTATTGGTAGATATTGTATATATATAATTGAATGATAAAATCTCATACGATTTCTCTCTTTAACTCTTTCGCGGGCTATTTAATTCTCACATTACGTTTTTAAGCTTTTAAATCAGAAGTGTTAATTCTATTCAATCGATCAAACAATATATGACATCACAAAACTGAAGTAGAAATTAGTCTCCCCATCGTTGTAATAGAAAGCCTAATATATTATAATGGATTTTACGCTTCCCACAGGTGTATAATGTAAGTTCATGTAGAAGGAAGTAATCTTCCTAAGGCCCACGAAAGGGTTAACAATGTGCTAAACTTTAAAATAAAAGTTCTTAAATTATAAAGTTTAAACTAAAATTTAAGAAAGGAAAATAGTACCATAAATTATTGTTAATATTTTAATACCTGAGTTTCCGATTTTCTTTTATAATTGCATTTCAAAAGCATTCAGTTGCATTTTTTACTCTGATTATATTGTATTATAAAATTTTATGCTCGGTGAAGGTAAGGCATTTGAAGTTTAAAAAATTTGTAAAAAATTATTTCGAATATGGCAAATTCAAATATAAATTATAATTTTCTTGTATATCTGTAGAATGATTTATATCTTGGCAACTGAAATATCTATAGAGTTATAGAAAGATATATTATCTTGATTTTAGAACCATGAATAATCTCGTTTAAAAATTAGCAGCGAAAAACAAATTTCTTTTGGTGAGAGAAAAAAAATAATATGTTCACATAGAATAAAGTAATAATAAAAAAATCAGAAAAAAATCTAAGAAATGTCAGTACAACATAAATGATTTATAAATTCATCAACAATAAAAAAAAATGTTTTGTGCAAATAAATGCAGTCATAAACTATATGTGTTTATTTTAAATAATTTATTCTACATGACTATTGGAAAATTCATTTGAATCTATTTAATTAATAAAGCGCAAAAGATTTTCAATTTTCATAAAAAAGGAACTATCTAATGCTTATGAATAAGAAGTAAAATTAAATCCTTTCTATTTCTCAGAAGCACAGATCGATAAATTCAATTACAAGTGAATTCATACTTGATAAATTAATATTAAAGCATATACTAGCATAAAACTTACTTATTTTTGTTTAACACAGATGTTGTTACTACATACATTTCTGTTAACTTGCCGAAAATAAATTATGTATTAAGAACTTTTATCATTTATGAAGAGGATTTTGTTGTTTAATTACAATCTGTTCTCAGAATTATGATTTCGAGAAATAAAATATACGACGAGAATAAGAAAAAAAACATTTAATTAAAATCTAACTCCGAATTTCAACTCATAATTTATTAAATTATTCTCCTGAAAATTATTTTCTACGGATAACAACGAATCCACAATATTGGAAAAATAATCTAAATATGCAATGGAAATTAGCAAAGACAGATTGATATATTATTGAAAAAGGAAAACTTCTCTTAATAGATGCTGCAGCCTTTTTTTAAAATATTTGTTGGTTGTAAAATTTTATTCACGTATAATTATGTTTTCTTTTAATCTCCACAGTCCTCCTTCCTTGGAGAGGATATTCATATAAACAAATTCAACCTACAAGTTCATTTAGTATACATAGAGATGTTTAATTGCACTGAAAAACTCGATTTTAGAGGAACAGTAATATAGCCCTACCCCCCCCAAAAAAAGCTTTCTGCCCCCAAAATAATCGACTCTGTTTGGCAGCTCTGGTTAGATGCTTGCTGCAACAAAGCACGATATTCTTGATTCATTCTGTCAGTCCCAGTCGTAGACAGACACCCTGCCCCTGATTGATCTTCAATCCCAGAGTATCTATTTCAAAATTTCTAGAAGAAAGCTAAAGTAATCTAAGCTTCTTTTTAATTTTAAATTCATTGATTGAGGGCTACTCAAAAATTCTCTCTCCTCACAGGCGTCTACATTACTCCTTTTCTTTCCAGCCTTAAGTTTGACGATCAACTTCCTGAACTCTTTTAAGCTTTTCAGGTTCAGTTTCTTTCCTATTTATAGGCTGATCTAGGGTCTGATCTTCTAAGATGCTTCCCCCTCCCCCTTTCAGTCTGGTCTTCCCCAAAATTCCTGAACTCCCATGAAGTCCACCCATTTGGCTATTAGAATTCTCCAACCTCAGAGCCAGACAGTGCTTCTCCCACTAGGGTGACCACAGGTCAATGTCGGGGAAGGGCATGGTTGGGTTAGTTCTGCTCTGATGAGTGACTTGGCAATGTGGTCAGTATCAGAAGAAGGATGGACCTCAAGGACGGACCATCGCAGCTTAACCGAAGAGACCTCACTGCCGGAGAGTACCACTGTTAGGTCTTTCCCCCTGAACTATTATGAGGTTATAGTGGGTATTTTTCGAGGACATGAAGTTACATAGGTTCTGCAGAATGGGCCAAAGTCCTATCCCAATGACCGATGATTGTTACAAGGCCAGAATTGTGACAGTCATCTTAGTAAATCATGTCTTCGTCTTTTGGCTCATCGGTTCTCCGTCCTATGGTGCAACAAACAAAATTCCCACCGTCATCTTTGTCTTTCATTCGCTCTTCGTGGTTTACTCTAACCCTCACTAATTCCAGTGTCAAGATTACTCTTCTCAACGCCATTCTTCTGCTTTCTTTTGTGAATTGCGCATGCTGTGCGACAGTCATGCTTCGGGTACTCCAAGGGTTACAAAAAAAGTGGGCTGGTACAATACTGGCGATCTGCCCACCACCACCACCGGGAAATGCTTGGAGGGTCTTACCGTAAATTACATACAGTTTTCTTATAAATAATCATATAATTACAAAACGTAGATATGTGCTTTATATTGTATCTATCTATAGTTTCTTAATTGCCGTTTATTGACAGAGATGATTTCCCCTCTGAGTCAAGGTGATTGGCGAACAGGACTACCCTTCAGAAACTGCACTTAACAAAATTTCTTTGATTTATTTAAGCAAAGATAATTGTATGTGTGTCTACCATTCTGTTTGTAAGCCCAAATGCACCAAAACACCGTTAGGTATAGGCACGAGATCTGGTCAGGGATTCACCTTAACTTCGTGCGATGATTTCGAATGTTGATGTTGTTTATAATGTCACTTGAATGAGCTAAACCAGAAGGTACTGTTTTAAGCCGAAGGTTTGAATCTTTCGTTTATGAAGAAATATGATTCGAAAGATGACGTACCTGCTTTGCACAGGTATTCCAAGCTCACTGAATTTGACACCTTGTGACTTTTTCTCGACCATACTTTCTGGGTAGCCGGTGGTTGAGTGAGATGACTTACTTTCAGAGTCCATACTGAATAAAATTTCTTTGTTTTATATAAATAAAGATGATTGCATGTATGTCTACTGTAAGCCTAATTGTACCAAAATGGCGTTAGCTACAGGCATTCTCCGTAACCGATGCGACCATTTTTTATTTAAATTTGAATGAATGTTTTAAAAACCAATTCGAATTTCGAATATAGTTGTCCACAATAAGCTTGAAATGCGCTAAACCAGAGGGAACTCATTTAAGACAAAGTTTTGAGTCTTTAGTTTATGAGGAACAATGATTCAAAAAATGACATACCTGTTTGGCACAGGTCTTCCATGCTCCCTGAATTTGACACCTTGTGACTTTTTTTTACAATTAACTCAAATTCATTTACTGTTAAATACCTGGTTTTATTATCTCGATTACCACGTAAATTAGCAGGATGGTGAGAAAGGATCATGGGTTTACTGAATACATAATTATTCTAATATCGCTGATTTTACTAAGTGGAATACAAAATAACAGGAACTAGACTATCTCATTAATGTGTTTTATATAAAGAATACCTCAACTGTAAAAGACCAGGAAGAGCTTAAAATAAAACTGGATTAATTTCGGTAATAAGTGCATTGTTCTTTTTTTCTGTATTCGTAATATTTTATAGCCTTATGAAACTCAGGAGGGAATAGGAAAATGTAATATACAGCTGCTTTACTTTTCCTATTTTCCTTACTAATAACAGCACCTAATATAATCCAATTAACCTATAATTTATATACACCTTTAACCTTCTCAGAAGGACTGGAACAGCATGCGTCTCGAAAATGAATTTGTTCTTCAGAGAGCTCCTTTCAAAAGGTTAAGAAAGTTCAAGGTCCCAAAAGAAGGTCATATAATTCTAAAAGTATCATGAATCTTAACAATTTGAAGAGCACTTGCATGTATTTTAACTATATTACAAATTTTTAATATTTGTATATACACAAATTGCAAAGAGGAGATTTAAATATACCTACTGTATGAGAAAATACAAATATTTATAAATTCAATATAACAAAATAAAACAAATCTATTACATGTAAAACGTTTTTAGAACACTGTACTAATATGCATTGCATAAATATTTATTTCTACTTTTAAAATAATGGACTAAACTCACTGAATAAACTTATTGAGACAAATAAAATGTATTTCATGTGTAAAAAAATCTATTTGTTTATCTTCCTAGGAAATACCTTATTGAAAATTAATTGATTGAAAAAAATATTTATATAGCTAGATAACTCTTTAGGAACCTTTACATTATACTACGTAAATAACGTTCAATGAATTGAATCGAGATTTTTCTTCTTTATCGGAAAAAAACATGAGAGTTTCAAAAATATAACTTTCCCCTACACCATTTATTACTTAAAATCACAAAAAATGCCCATACAATTACCGGAAAAATCTTCTCTCAAAATCCAAATATTTTTATTATTTGTAGTATGGGTGTTTCGTTTAAAATCCCACGAATCCAATTATTGGAAAGTGCTCTTTCAGATTTTTCCATTCTGCTTTGTTTGGTCTTTAACAGAGAACAGGATTATTTATAGTTGTCTTGAATATAACGAGAAACCATTTTATATAATTAGATATTTCTGTAGTGGAATTGATATTATATTGTCTATCTCATCTATTTGAAAGGTTACTCCAGAGATTATACTAATTTTTCTATAGGACTGTATCATCATATTCAAAATTGTATTTAAATACACACACACACACACACACACACACACACACACACACACACACACACATATATATATATATATATATATATATATATATATTATATGTATGTATATATATATATATATATATATATATATATATATATATATATATATATATGAATTCTTCTAGTTTCCAGTTAACTTGTTAAGGTCTATTTAAAAAGCTAATTATTATGAATATAACCAATAAGTTCCCTTAATTTCCTCTGACATCTGCAAGCTTTCACTAGATTTTGAAGATCTCTGATAGAGCAGGAGAGCTAATTTTTCGAAGCGTAATTGTTTGCATTTAGTATGCAAATTATTGAAGTGAGATAAAATTTATCATTATTTCTATTCCCTATTTTGAGATAAAGTTAAGCAAATTTAGACTTAGATGGCTATATTCCAATTATTGTATATCTAATTATTGAAAAGAACTTTCTCAGACTTTTCTATTCTGCTTTGTTTGGTATTTAACAGAAAACAGGATTATTTATAGTTGTTTTGAATATAACGAGAAACCATTTTACATAATTAGATATTTCTGTAGTGGAATTGATATTATATTGTCTATCTCATCTATTTGAAAAGTTACTCCAGGGATTATACTAATTTTTGTATAGGACTATATCATCATATTCAAAATCTTATATATATATATATATATATATATATTATGAAAGTAGTCTAGCACTTGTATGAATTCTTCTAGTTTTGCAGTTACCTTGTTAAAGTCTATTTAACAAGCTAATATTATAAATATAACCGATAGGTTTACTTAATTTTATCTGACATCTGCAAGCTCTCACTAGATTTTGAAGATCTCTGATAGAGCAGGAGAGATAATTTTTCGAAGCATACTTGTTTGCATTTAGAATACAAATTATTGAAGTGAGATAAAATTTATCAATGTTTCTATTCCCTATTTTGAGATATAGTTAAGCAAATTTAGACTTCAGATTATTGTTTTAGATGGCTATCTTAAAATTATTGGTATTTCTAATTATTGAAAAGAACTCTCTCAGACTTTTCTGTTCTGCTTTGTTTGGTATTTAACAGAGAACAGAATTATTTATAGTTGTCTTGAATAGACAAGAAGTGATTTTACATTTTTAGATTTTCTGCAGAGGAATTGATATTATATTGTCTACATCATCTCATTTAAAGGTTTTTAATAACTAAATATTCTCTAAGAACTGTTCCATCATATTCAATTTGTATTTGAAAATATATATATAAATCTGGTGAAAGCAGACTTTTATCTAGCACTTGTAAGCTAGTTTCGCAGTTATCGTGTTTAAGTTTCTATTATGAATAGGTTTGATAGTTTCCCTTAATTTTCTGTGACTTCATAGAACTGCAAGCTTGTATTAGATTTTAAACACATTTGATAGAGGAAGAAAATTAATTTTTACAGGGAAAATTGTTTTCTTTTACGAAGTAAATTATTCAAATCAGACGAAATGTATCATCCCAGAAGATAACACAAGGATGTATTTAAGTCGTAATTTGTATAGATTTTTAATAAATTTTATTGAAGAACTGACTATGGATCTATGAAATATTTAAACCACGAAATATCACGGGCTACAAAATTGGCCTCAAGGGTTGACATTCAAACAGCACCTGATAAAGATCATCCCATGTGTAAGATTGTTTGAATATTTTAGTATTTACTGAGGAATATATCTCTTCATAATCATAAAATAATAGTAAAAAACATTCTAATCAATAAAGCATTTGCATCCTCTGATTAGTATTTGTTTTTTCATTGACATTAAACATTTTGTGGAGATTTAATACAAAAATCAAAATCAGTACATATTTTATTTTATGATATCATTAATTCAAACTAGTTTTTATAAAATTATCATAAAAAACTGTAAATATATGTAAAGACACTTTAGATACGTTATATAAATATGATTGTGTGTATGAAAAAACTGACTATGTATGTAATTGTAACTTTTCTATTAAGTTAGTTTTTAGACAATGCATATAAAAGTCACAATAGAAAAGTGAAAAAAAAGAATTTTAATTTAATTTTATTTAAGTTTTATATTTTGAAAGGAAAATGGAAAATTAGGCGTTTATTTCAAAAATCAAACAAACTTACATGTTGTAAACTTACAGTAATGCTTAAATGTGAATTTATATAATGCGATGAATTGTATGTTCGTTACTCACTGACTAATAATAATTAAAATATACTGCTTCATTTAGATTTTTACAATACCTTTATATGTATTGTGTACTAATAATTCTCGATTTTGCATGAGAAATAATATGTTAAATGGCTAATTCAAAATATAAATTGAAACAACCTTAAAACTCGTAAATATATAATACACTTTAACACCTGTAAGTTGATAACTAGGTTTACACATCACACGGAAGAAATATAATTTAAGTGAAAAATTTAAAAGGACGAAGCAACCTGCTAAACTACATTCTTAGAAAAAAAGAAAAAGAAAGGAAGAAAAAAACACAAATGTAAAAAAGACGCAAATTAGACAATAATTGATGTGCATGCAGGCTTAGACGGAAAATGCAAAATTTTAAAGTTGGCGGCCAATGAATGAAGGTTTGTTACTGTAGCGCATCTTATCTTCTCAATTGGTAGGATATTTAAGAGGATAAATTTCAATTCCAGGTCATAAATTCTTTGACAATTCCATCCCATGTACTCAAGTATGTACTAACTATGCCTCGCATACAGGTGTACGAAGTATATTCTCAGCATTATGGGCAGGGCCCATGTAAAAATAATGTAACGTTGGCCTAGTGTTAGAGAAATAAAAAATTAAAACTGATTTAAATGACATGGACAAATTTTTCTTCATTAATTGATTATATATAATTAAATGCCTAACTAATACAACTGGAATACAACTTATCATTTGTAGATATGGAAGATTCATCTCGACTCGGCGTCGGTCTAGCAAAAAATGGCATCCCTTTTGCTTTTCGTCGTGTCGCTCCAAACAATGTCTATCCCGGAAACGGATGCCAGCAGCTTTCACCCTCTTCTTTCATCTGGTAACAACCTTGTCCTCTAAAATAAATCAGACTGCCTCGCGGAGAAAAAAATAGGGGCCACTCAAGAACAGAGGAGTCAGAATCCCACCAAACCAACGGACCCTTCTATTGGTTAGGAGATGTCCTTCTATTGATAAGTTTCTTCCTAGTTCAAACAGGCCCTGTTCTGTATGTCTTTCACGAAAGCTTTAGAGAATGGGTAAATAAACGTTGAACCGAATGTAACTTATTGTTACAGCCCTCCAACCACTTTGGGATTTTGCGCCCTAATGTACCAGTTGAACAGAATTTGGCATGATATTCCTCATCAGGACATTCGCCGCCTTTATATATCAGTGCCACGTCGAATAACTGTTTTCATAAGGGTCGGAATTGGATAAAAGTGCAATTGAGTGTTTCACTTTGTTAAGCTCTATCCTTGAATAAATCATCCAATTTATCTCAAATGTGTCGTTTTCTCTCTCTCTATTTTTATCTAAGATACAATAATTTATACGTTATGTTAGTTCGCCCAGCGGTTGCGATGTTTCTATTTCCGATAGTCCGTCACACCCTAGTCATTTTGGATGACTTCTCATGGGTCCCGTTCAATGAAGCAGACATGAAGACGAAATAACCAGAATCATGGATGGTTAAAACTTGACAACGGTTGAATTATTTAACAAAAAGAAACTTTTAAAGAACAATTAAACTCAATGCAGATGCAACCTATCATGAAGAAAGGATATCACTCTAGATCAACCTCTCATAGTAACCCTCCCTAGATGCTCTCTCAGAACAGCCAGGAGTAGCTCCCATTTCTCTCTTTTCAAAGCAGGTAACCTCGGTTTTAGGGGAGGTCGACAACCCCCCCCCCTTTGACCCTTGTCCTTGGGGTAACCTAAACTCCCTTTGTGTCTGGCCGACTCAGTTACACAAAGCACAATTCATTTTCTCTTCATGGGTGTTGATAAACGGCACGATTGACACCTCTAATCATCCGTACGACAAGAAGACCATCATTGGTACAATACTGCCATTTTCTAGACGTCTGAAATATTCGGCGTCTTACCAAGAACAGAAGTTTACTTCAACAAAAGCTCTTCTTGACCCCTCCCACAGAGACGGACGCGATGCTTACATGTTTTATACCCGGGGCTAAGTTATTTTTCAAAACTGTAACCAGTCATTTCATCATGCTCAGCATTAACTATTAGATTTTTTTCTACATATTTTTCTATAAAAATAGCATAAAGTTTCCCAAAATGTTTCATTTGAACTTTAACTTAAAGTGAGTTGCCCTAAACGTGAAAAAAATAATTTTTTTAAAATTACTATTTCCGCTATTTTTCGCCTTTAGTTCTCTTTGACTGTAAAGTCTTATTTTATTATGCAAAAGAATATTGAATTTATTTAAGTTGTGTGACATTCAATAGCAGTAAAAAATTGTGAAAACATAAACCAAAATTTAAGTCAAGTTAAAAGAGTAGAATAACTGAAAAATAGAATAAGTATAGGGATTCAGAAGACAATATCAAGCAACAGGTAAATGCACTTAAAATTTTAAAGACAGAAAGGCATATAGCTCACAAAGCTTAAATAAAAGCATTAAAACCAGTATGTTTTTTAAAGTCACCGAAATTAAAGTCTGGTGGATCATATAGTATGGTAATCATAGAAAAAACATGCAAAATATAATGGTAATCATGCCAAATATTCGGACACTCTACGAGAACACAGAGCTTTTTATCGCAAAGTCACGAATTACTATAATGCCCTTACCATTCATTTTCATGTTTACAACAGCCAATAGACAAACAATAAACTTCCCTTCCGTTTGAAACTAAAGCCAGAATTGTCATAAGTTGAAATGTGCCCTTCTGCGTGAAAACGCCTTATACGAAAAATGACGGGAACATAACAATGATTTAAAATGAAGGACCTGTTTATAAAAGATGTTTTTTCTGCAAAAGAAAGAAAATAGATAGCATTCTATTTTTATTTCTCAAATTCTCCAATTATATTGTATTTCTAATTACAATGCGTAAACTCCTTTTATGATTGGTGAATGTATTTTCCACCCTCATTCATCAACCCACGTATAAGGTTCAGTGAATGTTTTATTGCTTATTGAATCATATGGAAATTCACAAGGAGAAAATAGAATAAAAATATTTTAGGACAGAATAAATATTTGCACTATCTGATTAATAACTGTATTCCCAATTTGAAAGACATACTCCTGCAAATTGAATGCATTTTGAAATCGAAATTTGTGCTACCAGAAAATTTGTTTTATTTCTTGACAAATTAAAAAAAAATGTACTAGAACGAATGAATCTCTTCTTGGAATGCAAATGAATTTAATGAGTTCATAAAAATTTAAATATTTTATGCACAGACAACATACCTATGTATATATACATATGCATAATTAAAGACATATGTATATATACATTTTATGTTTAACCTATATATGCATCTACAATCAAACTAATTTTACTTCCTAAAATGCTTAAATATTTATAAAGTGAAATACTTAATATTTAAGCACATAGTAATGTAGTATAATAGTATAATATAGTATATATAGTATATATAGTATATAGTTTAATAGTATAATATAGTATAATACTTAATATTTAAATATTGTATGCATAGACAACATACTCATGTATATATATACATATATACATATATATAATTACAGATATATAGTATGTATACATACATTTTATGTTTAACCTATATATGCATGTACAATCAAAATAATTTTGCTTCCTAAAGTGCTTAAATATTTATATAATGAAATATTTCATATTTAAGTATATAGTAATATAGTATACTATTAAAATATGGTAATATAGTATATACATATAGTATATAGTATATAGTATAACAGTTAATATTTAAATATTTTATGCACAGACCACATACCCATGTGTATATATATATATATATATATATATATATATATATATATATATATATATATATATATATATATATATATATATATATATATATATATATATATATATATATATATATATATATATATATTATATATATACATACATAAAGACATATATGTATACATACATTTTATGTTTAATCTATATATGCATCTACAATCAAAATAATCATATTTCCAAAGGTTTCAATATTTATGTAGTGAAATAGTTAAGCTTGGATATTTATCTTAAATAAATTTTTATTGTCAGATTCTTTCCATGTTCTATGTGCATGGTTTATTATAATCATTCTAATTTATTAATTACATTTATATTTTATTTTAGACTACCCAGATTGTGTAATAGTTAGCGTTTAGGATTCTACTTTACGGGACTGGGCGATGGTCAAATGTTAGGGGCTGCTATTCGGTACCGTAGTCTTTAGGTCCAAATCATAATGCGTGGTTGTTTGTAACCAGTCAGAATTGACGATAAGCAGTAGGTCATGTCAGGTGTTTTTACCCGTCGTGTAGCCAAAAAATAGACTGTAGTGCTCCAAATTAAAGTAAACCAAACCTTCCTGATGAGTTTGGGTTTGATTTCCAGCTTTAGCTGGGTTGTTTGGCGATAAGCTGTTTGGCAGAATTGGCGATAAGCAGTAGGTCTCGGTGTTTTTAGCCCTCGTGTAGCTAAAAAATTAGACTGTAGTGCTTCAAACTAAGCTAAACCACACCTCCCTGATGAGTTTGGATTCAATTTTCAGCTTTAGCTGAGTTGTTTGTATTCGTGTGTTCAACACAATACAAACAATCGATGGATATTCATAGGGAGCGTACATATGAAGTGTTAATAGGGATTCATAGTAAGTGATATTGTCTCATATAGACGGTGCTTTTTTAACCCGAGTGGAACACATCTAGAAAAAAATTCTCCAAAATACGCTAACGTCAATGGCCAAAGAGTTCTATGATTTTTACCTTCACCTACCATTGTCGACTAGGTATGGAATATGGAAGACCCACCCTCGTTATTGTCCCTTTACTTCTTTTTACATATAGATATATAAATAGATATTATATATTGTTAATTTTTAATACACATAAAGCTCTTCAAGTCTGGAATATTATTCCATAAGAAATAATGGATTCTAAAAGTACAAATAAAAATATTCTTTGGGAGACTTATTTATATTTTTTACGAAAGTCATCCAAGATATTTAAGGGGTGCAATTAGAGATACATCTGTTACCACAAACGAAATACTTTGAAATAGAGATTTACAAACCATGAAAAGTTATCAGTGTCTTTGTGCCTCAGGTGATAGGGTTGCATCCCTCAAGAAATGTGAGTGAAAGAGGGGTGCAGTTCCTAAACAATAGACCTGACCCTCCAACTTCATAACTCCATGGGGGAAAGCACTGGCAAAAATGTACATTACATCCATTTTCGGAGCGTTATTGGAGGTCGAAAACTGTACGTTTTGAAGTCATCATCGGTTTGGCGGAATTGTATGTGAGAACCGCTTAGAGGGTTAATAAAAATGACACCAAATCAGAGGATTGTATCGTAAAATACTAATAAAAGCAAAGTGTCCAGCATTTGTGAAAAATATTGTATTTAATTAAAAAAAATAAAATGGATTAAATTTTAAAATATCACAAATATATTGTTACGATCTTCAAAGCTGGGTTCCGGGATTTATAATGGACTTTAAGTAAGACAGCACGAAAACAATAATTTATTAGCAATCAGTTGGAAAATACAATGTCAGAAAGGCATCATGGTTAAGGTACTACACACTCGTACCAAGCTTACAAAATCTTCTCGAATCAACTCGAGTAGAATACCGTGGGCTTCCGTACCTCTTTTTACATAAAACAAAACTGAAGCATCGGAAAAACACAACACAACGTTCATACTCTGTAAACCGAGAAATCTACTTAACGACGTCCCTCGTTAGTTATTGAAGAATTGACCAGAGTACCTTGGCCGAAGTTCTTATCCCCTGTTGCAAGTTAAGAATTCAAAATCAGGTGTCCAGTCTTTTAAGATGAAAAGCAATAAGTATAAAAATATAGATCTTAATGATGGGATGAGATAAATTGCTAGACCCTTAACAAGTTAAATAAATTAAGATGAAATACATTTAAAATAAAAAGAAGAAAGTTTAAGGATAGCAAGAACTTTTTATTTGTTTTTTAAATTTTTTTATTTTTTTATTACTTAATTACTGTACAAGACAGTGAAGATATAGATGAATGATGATGAGAGAAATAATAAGTGAAATTACGTTAAGTTAGTACAAGAAATAAAATTAAAGTTAAAAAATTAAAATTAAAAATTAATTTCAACTTAAAATTCATGGCGAACGCCTCTCGATTTGGGGCTCAGCCTGCCTTATATAGGCCCGAAGAAACTGGTTGAACATTCCAGATTATACCAGAAATCTGAATCGGAAGTTGTAAAGCCACGCCACACTTGGCAACGTTTGGCGACATTTGTCGATATCTAGCAACGAACTTGGCGACAAAAATAAGTTGCCAAAACTGTCGCCAACGAACCGGTATCTTGCCAATTTGGCTAGATACCCATAGAGTCGCATGTTAAATTTAAGATTCACTAACTAATTCGTAACAATATTTATAAAGATATTTGTTTGTTTTTAATTGAGAAAAAGAACACACTAATAAAAATAAAAATCACCTTTAATAAACGTACATATATAAAGTGTTTCTGCAGTTGAAAACGCTTCATACTATTTACGTGTAAGACAAAACGGCGACGTGTAATGTTCACTAACAAATTCGTAACAATATCTATAAAGATATTACTTTATTTTTAATTGAGAGATAGAACACACTAATAAAAATAAAAAATCACCTTTAATAAACGTACATAATAATGTGCCTCTATAGTTGAAAACGCTTGATACTGTTTACGTGTAAGACGAAACCAACTATATTTCAACAGAAAAAATTAAAAATCGAAACAAAATGTTAAAATTACCAAAAGTGGTAAATCACAAGATAAGTAAATCTTATTCTCCCGACACTAAGCTGATTTACAAAAAAATATATATTCAGACGACGAAATATCCTTTCATCGAGTGCAGCAATAACTATAAAATGTTCCCTACTTTGTTATTTAAAACTCATTATAAAGTTTTCAAAATAATTTCTCAAAATGTTTCCGGGAATTTAATGTCTTTAATCTTCCCTGAATGCGAATAAATGATATTTACTTTAAGATTACAGATTTTATATATTTTTCGTCATTGTGTCTCGTTCCATTCTGTAAACGAAAAAAAGTTATATTGTCTCTATTTTTTTGGACTGTCTTACGTTGTTATTTATATTTTATTTTCATCTAAAATAAATAAACTCCGTTTGTGTATGGTAAATGCAATTCTCAATCATACTGATCGTTACATGTATGACATTCCTCAAATATATTGTTATTTACGGAGACGTCTGGTAACTCATACTCAGATATTTAAATATGACGAATTTAGAATACAGTAAATATTTGCTTCATCTGATTAATATTTGTTTCACTATCATGATTCAAATATTTATCTATATTAAATGTATTTTCGTAATCAAAATGCAACCATAAAATATATTCTAATTTCTGATCTGTTTTAAAACGTACAAGAATAGAAAAACGACATATATTTAAATTCCGAATTATTCCCCTCTGATTACATATGATCAGTGTGATTAAGTTTTATATAATTTCTAATACGAAAGTACAATAATTTCGCATGTATAGTCTGCGGACTAATTGTGTTTAAAAAGCAAATTTTTTCAGCAGCATTCTGTCGGTGCGGACTAGCTGCTGGTTGCTCATTGCTCAAATCTTTAAAATCAGAAGAAGGGGGGGGAATCACGTTGCGAGAACGGCTGATGATCAATTGTAAACAACAGCATGACTCACTAGATGTCAAGAAAACATCGAATCGTATCGATAATAAACCAATAAAAAAATTACAACCCATAAAGCAGAACGAATCAGTAGTAGCAAGTAGCACAATCTTAAATTGTGTCCTGGAGTACGGGAAAATATCGATAGTCAATATTTATAGCTCCGATTGACAACACCGAGTGGATGGGTTCAGGATCGAAGGTTGAGGGTCGAAGGTCATTTCACCACGAGGATCACTCGTAACAGAGTGTTTTGTTTTCAAAGTTTTGGTTTACGGTAATATTGGTCACTCATTATGTCTTTAAAACTTCGTCACAGTTTGACTGCTGATTTCAAGCTGAAAGTAATTCAGAAGGTTGACGAGAAAGCAGTATGAAATTGGTGCAAGAAAAAGGAAACATTAAAAATATGAAAAGAAAGTTATCAAATCGTCGTGTAAAAATACAATGGTCTCCATTTATATACCTGGGTTCTCGAACAAAGAAATGTATCCCGCTCTGTTTCTTCCGTTAAAATTCGCCTCCGAGGCTATGGCAGAAGAAATGATTTCAAGTTTTAAAAGGTTGAATTAATTGAGTCTAATCCAGACTTTTCGGCACTCTACTGTACATAAGATTTTATTCTTAAAATGATTCAATATTGTCATACTAAAATACATATTTTTGCACAGATAGTCCGCGGATTATTTACTAGTGCGG
>CM063510.1:6839269-6871769 GCA_032207245.1 Pardosa pseudoannulata | reverse complement strand
TATGCTATTTTAAATCATTTTATAATGCTTATCTAATTTTTAACAAAGAATTTTTAAAACACATGCCACGATATTTGAATAAATAAATAAATAAATAAATATAAAATATGTGTAAGTATATGTATTTATATTTATTTGTATATATATATATATATATATATATATATAGTGTGTGTGTGTGTGTGTGCCTGTACATGTATATGTATACATTTATTCTTATTTCAACTGCTATTTACCAATTTACATTATTTTTTCCATATAAACTTGAATTCAAACATTTCTTCAAACATTTATCATTTCACATCTGTATTTTCCATAATTTCAAATCAGATTATTATTTTAATATTATTGTATATATTAAAGAAATCTACTAATATAGAACAATGTTAGATATAAATAGTTATCACTGATTTATTTATATTCCTTATATATATATATATATATATATATATATATATATATATATATATATATATATATATATATATATCTGTGATACCTTGAAACTAATTCTGTACTATCTTTCTTTGTGTTTTTATAAATCAATATTATTTGAAGCTTAAAATATATTAATAGGTGTAGAATATAAAGACAAAATAAATATTTTGTCTATGTATAATAAATATATTTTCTAAATAGGTTAAATAAGGAATGGATAGCATAAACTAAACGAACACTATCTCCTTCATTTTTTACAGAATATTACATTCTAAAATTTTGAAACAAAAAGAAAAAAGAAAGAAAAAAAGAAAAGGGATTTTAATAGGCATCTATATATTCAACTGCGGGTTTGAATCACGCCTTCGTAAAATTGTTTATTTTTTCTCTTTAAAATAATTGGTAATTTTAGTTGAAATCGTATATTTGCTTTTCGAAATTCAGGATTTGAATTTTTTCCTTTCTTTTTCCGGTATGCTTGAAGCAGCCCTGATGAAATTCCTTTCAATTTCATCTGCTTTTACCACAACCTTGGCAATGGTTGACAAAGTAGTATCTATAATATTTTTGCCATTTAAATTTTTGTTTATATAGAATTATTATAAATATATTTAAGAATTTTCATTTTGCATTGTTCCTCAAGCATGCAAGTTTTCACTCTTACATATCGTCTATTTGCTTTTTGAACACCTGATATTACATATCATCTGTTTGCATTTTGCTTTTTTCCAAAAAGCAATTCCTTTTACAATTGGATTACGATTAGTTAAGGGTGATCAATAGGGTTGGGATAATGCCAAGAAAATGAAATGGCCTTCATGAACGAGAGATGGATGTGGGCAATCATAAAGTAAATGACACGGTCGAAAAAGCATGCGAAACGGTCTATTCGATCAGCATAATCTTAAGATTGGAGTAGTGCTAAATATTACGTGAAAATAATTTAGGTTTCCTTCGTGTAACTAAATAAAGTTTACTGTAGAAGATAGAAAATTTATTTATAAAAATGTACATTTCGTATAGCTGAAAATTTCCTTGACCCTCGAGGAAGCAGGCCATGCCTCTGAAACTCGACTGTTATAAAAAAAAACATTCCACACAAAACATCGAACAGAAATAAAGTTCTAAGTTTATCAGTAGTTGACTGATAGGTCTTCTAGACCCCAATAACATGCATTGTTGCAATTTTATCTGGATATGCAGAGACCCTGGTATCAGTTTTGCAATTTTATTTAATGTTTCTAACCACAAACACTAAGTAAAGAGAAATACCGTGAAAAATATATCGTTGCTTCATTAAAAAGATGAATTATAACGAAGTGATTTAAGTTTTTTAAATTGTTTGTGTCTTATTTTTGTGCTTTCGGAATGCTAATAAAGATAGATCTACAGTTCGAAATACTTTTCATAAAGTGAGTTTGGTAATATTAATTTTCTGTTTATCATCAAAATCAATTTTGTTGGTATTTGGCTGAGAAAAATTGCACCGGTACTCATAGACCCGGCTTGCGTTCTCGTGTAAATGTGTGTAGCGCGTCCTTGTGGGTTAAGTAATTAAATTAGTAGTGCGGATTACTAGGAGTTCATCGGAGAACGGGACATTCTTTGTATAACTAAATGTTTCTTATTAGCAAACAGATTTATAAATAAATCCTTTTCTACTTTATGTACACATACTGCTTTCTGGTTTAGTATAACTTTAAATTCGCTTAAGTGAATAAATAATTATGGGGCTTAATGGGAGTTTCGCTGGGGAAGGAGAAATGCTTTCTATAACTGGATATTTTGAATAAGCAGTTGCCTTATGAATGCGCTTCTACTTTATGTACACATATTGCTTTCTAGTTTAGTATCATTTAAAATTCGCTTAAGTGAATAAATTATTAAAGGGGCTAAATAGGAGTTACGTCGGGGTAGGTGAAATGCTTCCAGTAACTGAATATTTTGTATGAGCAATTGCCTTATTAATGTATTTCTACTTTATGTACACATATTGCTTTCCAGTTCAGTATAATTTAAAATTCGCTTAAGTGAATAAACTATTAAAGGGGAGTAATGGGGATTTCTTCGTGGAAGGAGAAATGTTTACTATAACTAGATATTTTGTATAAGCAATTGCCATATGAATGCGTTTGTACTTTATGTACACATGTTGCTCTCTAGTTTAGTATAACTTAAAATTCGTCTAAGTGAATAAATTAGTAAAAGGTCTTAATGGGAGTTTTGCCGGAGAAGGGGAAATGCTTTATATAATTGGATATTTTGTATAAGCAATTGTCTTATGAATGTGTATATACTTTATGTACACATGTTGCTTTCTAGTTTAGTATAACTTAAAATTCACTTAAATAAATATATTAGTAAAGTGGTTTAATGAGAGTTTCACCAGGGTAAGTGAAATACTTTGTATAACTGGATATTTTGTATAAGCAATTGCAATATGAATGCTTTTCTACTTTATATATAGAAATTGTTTTCTAGCTTAGTCTAACGTAAAATTAGCTTATAAGTTATTAAAGGTCTTTAATGGGAGTTTGACCGAGGACGGTGAAATGCTTTCTATAACTGGATATTTAAGCAATTGCCTTATGAATGCGTATCTACTTTATGTACACATGTGGCTTTCTAGTTTTGTATAAATTAAAATTCGCTTAAATTAATAAGTTAATAAATACCCTTAATGGTAAATTCCCCAGAAAAGGGGAAAATGATTTGTATGACTGGATATTGTAATAAGCAATTGCCTTATGAATGCTCTTCTACTTTATGCACACATATTGCTTTCTAGTTTAGTATAACTGAAAAATTGTTTAAGTGATTAAATTAGTAGAGGGTCCTTATGTGAATTTTCGTAATAAAACGGAAATTGCTTCATATAACTGAATATTCCGTATAAGCAATAGCCCAATAAATGCATTTTTACATTATATACACACAATGCTATCCATGTTTGACTAATGAACACTTGATTAACTTAGTCCTTACAAAAATTGCTGAAATTATAATTTAATTTAGCATTCATAAATTATAATTTGAACAAACTTATAGTATCAAAATTTACTGCATACACATGAATGCTTAATTCATTTTTTTTTCAGTTCTAGACAGAATATTTCTCAAAAAAATTTTAAAAACAGTCTTTCTTATCCTCATTAATTTTTAAGTACACAATTAGAAATCAGAACTATTTAGCTTTGAAAGAGTTCCAACATAAAAAATTTAAAGAATAAAATTAGTTTAATTGTCCCTACTTTACTTTGTTACAAAAAATATTTAACTCTATTCAGTGTACAAAGCCTCTTTAATTTATTAAAATAGTTACTTCAAAATATATCCCAAATTAATAAATATATATTAAAGCATAACGGTCTAATTATAGTGAAGAATGTTTTACTTAAACAATAAAACTGAAACAATACGCAATACTAAATTTTTAGTGCTTTTTGTTACTTTGTGGTAATTCTTTAGTCTAATGCTGAAAGCATTATAATAATAAAAAAAATAAGGTTTTGAAAAAAAAAAACTGTTATTTTTCTTACTTAACGTCATCGTTATTTTTATGTGAGGCATGTTCAAATAATCAGCACCACTTGAGTAAATTAGAGAAATATTAAATTAGAAAAAAATTGACATTCCTAAATTTGTGTTCTTTAAAATCTTAATTAGTGCGGAGTAATGTCTCTCCTTTTTATTTCTAATTTTCCTTTTGCGCTCTAATTCAAACAGTAACAATAAGATTGCAATTATTCACGATAAAAACGCTAAATTTATTATGTTTAATGGAAAAGTTGCATGCAAGAAAGAACAGAGTAATTTATTTCGCAATCCACAATTTTTTCTATTGTGTTTTCATTCATTCAAGGATATTAAGAAAAAGCTTTACTGAGTGCTGAGTATATCTCAGCAATTTTTTCGTATTCTGCCTGTTACGAATCTTAAGTGCAAAAAACACATAACATATACATATATTTATAATTACACAATTACTTATAAATACTCAAAGAATGATTCAGAGGTTATTAAATTGAGAATAAATTGTATGTTATTTTATAGAGATAATAATAATATGAAACATTATTTTGTGTAATGAATATTTTATGAAACGACATTGTTATAGAATTTTTGGTAATATAAATTTATAATTTCTTAAGTAAGATAAAAAAAAACATTAATTATCTATTCAAATCAAATTTAATTAAGATATTTAAATAATAACACTTAAATAAACATGTAAAATAAAAAAAATAATAATTGATACATTTATAGTAGATAATATAAATATATAAATTAAATTGGTCATATAAAGTGGATATTAATTAAACATTAATTTTTGCATTTTTTACAATGTAATTGTTATTGAACTTTTCCAGCTGTAAAAATTTAGATTACTGTAAATATTTAAAAATAATATTAAACATTATAGCAAATTAAGATGCTTATAAAAATATTTGTCGAAATAAATCAAAAAAAATTAGAAATTATTATTTCGCACATTTATTTAATTAAACAATTTATATTAGAGTAGCTTAAAATAAAATAAATACATACTTAATACAGTAACTATAAAAATAATTACTAAATCACATTTTATTGTATTTCATTTATCAGTATTAACTCATTTAAGACTGACCAATTGTCTGAAATATTTGCATTGTTACATTTAAATCTGCTATTCTTAAATAGTGTGAGGCTTTATATGCAAACCTTTAAACGAAACTTTAAAAGGTAAAACAAATTGAGTATTATATAGTCTGTTAAAACATTTAGTCACTGATTAAATACTATACGTTACAGATTAGTTAATTGAAAACAGCTTTGCCAGAGGGTTGAGAGTAACAAAATATCATCTTTAGTATATTTTAACATTAACATACCAACAATTTTTACATACCTATTTGTTTTATATATTTTATTTTATTTATATTATTTTATTCATTTATCTTATTCACTTAATACATGCCGATTTTTTTAAAATTTCTGTTTCATATCATTATTCATCGAATTTTTTACATATGTTTTACCGGTCATTTGACCAGTTATGGTATGTTTAGGGCCGGTCTCACTAATCACGTTTAACTACTAACTGCGATTAATCTCTGTTTAATCGGAGAATTGCATTCCACCATCGGTTGGCTCCATGGGTGAACGACTATGGTGAGACCGACTTTTAGCGCTAAATGAAAGGTACTTACATTTAACTACTACTTATATATTATTGCTGTAAAGCGTTGATTAGTGTTATGAAACGCTGAGTAATTATTATTTTTGTATCTGACTGTAACAATAAGCTACATTTAGTTGAGGTTTTCTTTACCTCTTCCCGTGAGTCATCGTTAAAGACATACAGAACAGGACCGGTTTGAAATAGAAGAAACTTCAGACTTCTCCCAACCAATAGAAAGGCCCGTTGGTTTTTCGGAATTCTGACCCCTCCGTTCTGAAGAGATCGGCGTTTTTTCTCCGCGGAGCAGTCTGATTTTTTTAGAGGACAAGGTTGTTACCAGATGAGAGAAGAGGGTCAACGCTGCTGATATCCGCTGCTTGAGGGACAGACATTTTTTTAAGCGACACGAGAAAAATTAAAATGAAAGTCATTTTTTTTATTTTATGGTCAACGCCGAGTCGAGAGGAGTCTTCGATATCTACAAATGATAAGATGTATTACTTAGGCATTTAATATATAAAACTTTTAATCAAGATATATTTGTCCATGTGTTTTTTAATGAGTTTTAATTTCTCCTTTTTCAAACACTGGGCCAACGTAACATATTTTTACACTGACAAATTTCTAATCTGTGCCAATTAGAGATTATGCATAGTATCAAGAAATGTTTTTTAGAAAAAATAAAAATACTTTAAGAATAAGTTTATTATGATCATTCTAAGTTACCTATAAAAATATTTTTAAATTTACTAAAATAACAAAAATCGTAATAGTCAAAAGCTTTAGATTCCTTCCAGATCTCTATGTTCTAACATCTGAAAAACAATGCTTTGGGAGAGAAAAACCTTCTATAAAAATCTTGTAAAAAGAAGAAAAATGTTAAGTTTGAACAATTTAGAATTGAACCCTTAAATACAGTTTGATTTGCGTTGTATGCTACGGTCTATATCTGTGCTAACTACTAGGGATATCTCCCTATTTCATAAAGAATAATATCTTAAACGAAGGATGTCCCTGTTTTCATTTTTCAACGATATTTTTAAAATTTAAATCTAGAATGGAATGACACGAATAGTTAACAATCAAACATTTATCTTTTTTTTAACAGCCTTTAAAATATTTCGTTTATTATTTTTGGAGGTTTATTTCTTTTTTTATATAATGGTGCTGGATGATAACGATGATTATGTATAAATCTGTTTTATGAAATAATAAAAAAATTTGTATAATAATTAATTATTTGTTGACTGCTTTTAGGAAATTTCATTCTTGTTTTATCCCTAAGACTCGTTATTCAAAACCATTGATTAATTTTGGTAACAGTTTACTATAATTGTTTTAGACCACAAATACTTAACTTTCCCTGTGGTGATAAATTCGTACTGAAGTTAGAAATCCTTTTTTATTACAGCCTGATTTTATTTCAATGTACAATAAAGATGTTGTAGTCAGCTTAAATATATTTTCAGAGATTATCCATGATTCTAAATTTATAAAATTATTTTTTATGTATGGATTTTTAAAAGCGTAAAATCTCTAAATAAATAAAATAAAATTAAATTAAATTCACTCACCTGCATAATATATTTGAAAGTTTTAAATAAAGTAATTTTTGTCTCAAGTTTATTTTATATAAATAATTTTTATTATCTTTAACTTTCATTATTTTTTTAATTTAAAAATTAATTATATTTATACTAATACCAATAATATATTTCTATTTATTATATGAATAAAACTATTTTATAAATTAACTAGCTAAATATTTGTCCTTAATATTATTTTAATATTTTAAATATTTAATTATAATTAAGAAATAATTTATAATTAGTTATTGATAGTTATAGATATAACTATATAAAACACTATATTAATAATTTAATTTATAATTTATAATTTTTATTTTTTAAACTATATACAGCAACAAATTTTTAAAAAGTATAATGCTTTAAGTTAATTTTTAAATATATAAAATTAAGTTTTACATGATGTTAAAAAAATAAAAATTTAAAAAATCGACAAAAGATGTAAAATTTTTAAATTATAAGCTACTTTTTGTATAAAATAAAAAAATATTTTTGTTTATACTAAAAGCTTTAATTATATTAATATATTAATACGAATAATATAAATTTTATAGCATTAAAGAAATAATTTAATTTTCTATTTCTAACTTTTTAAAACTTTTTAAATTCATAATATCAATTACCTTTAAGATTTTAGTTTACAGAATAAAACTGATATTACACTTCTATTTGATATAAAATATTGTTCCTAATACAGATATTTGAAAATCTATATTGTTGTTAAGTGAAAATCAGGTTTTTCATTTGGTGCATATTTGGTGTATATGTGTTGTTATATTCTAAATTATATAATACCTTAAATGACAAAATAAATTATTTTTTAAGTCAGAGTAATATGAAACAGATGAAAAATTCATATTAAAAGAAATGCAACTATTTATTTTATGAACAATTGATGAAAAGTTGTTATTAAAGTATTTTATGTCTGAAATGTAGAATGATCACAAAAGAATGTAATTTTTTACTCAAAACTAGTTACGTATTATATATTTAAAAAAACTCTTATTGTTCTATTAATATAGATAATTTAAAGTTGTAATTTGTATTAAAATGTTTTAAAAGAATTACATACACTTTAATGAGAAAATTTAAAATTTCTACTTTGTTATCTGAATAATGAGTAAAACTAGCAATAGAGTAAAAGCATTTCACTTTAAAAAAAACTTAATAATTTCTACACCTAAATGTGAATATTATTATTATATAGGAAATTCATTAATAATGTTTTAAAATCTAAAATGTATAGGAGAAAGAAATAATATTGAAATAAATTGCATATTTAAGAAAGATTATGATAAAATAAACAAAAAATTATAATACAATGCACATGCATAAAACAAAGATTAAAAAAAATAGATTTTTCCAACTTGAAAAGAATTGTCTTGTGAGTGAAACAAAGGCAGAATATTACGTGAAGAAAAATTAAAGAATTAAAAATACTTGAAACATTTCATTGTTTTGCAGAAAGTTACATGTTTTTACATTGCTTCACTGCTTTATGTGTAATACATATTTTATATTCATTTGAAAGTACTTCTTCAGACATAAAGATAAATTTGTAGATTTCTCTTATATATCATAAAATCTATTCATTTGAAGATATTTAAGTAATTTTCATTCCAGATTGATTTCTGTCAAGTTATGTATTTAAACTAAATTTCTCCTAATACTATTATTATATTTGAATCTTAATAGTTTTGTCAGTTTATAAAACAATGCATTTCAAAGAAAAGGGAAAATGATAGGGTGTTCCTTATGGAAATAATGGTTCAGGGTTAGAATCTCCAATGTTATTTTTATGTTTGCATTTATCCGGATTTATGCAGCCTTTATTACAATCATGTAATAAATAGTTGGCTGCATACATCTTAACTAAATAAAACTAATATACGTTTATTCAAACAGCTTCTAACGAAAATGCACACAGCAAAATTAAATCAAACATTCGGAATTATATAAAAAGAAAGGATATATATATATATATATATATATATATATATATATATATATATATATATATACATATATATATATATATATAAATTTATATATATGTATATATATATATGTATATATATATATATATATATATATATGTATATATATATATATATAATATATATATATATATATATATGTATATATATATATATATATATATATATATATATATATATATATATATATATATATATATATATATATATATATATATATATATATATATATATATATATATGTATATATATGTATATATATGTATATATAAATGTATATATATATATATATGTATATTATATATATGTATATATATATATGTATATATATGTATATATATATATATATATATGTATATATATATGTATATATATATATATATATATATATATATATATATATATATATATATATATATATATATATATATATATATATAATATATATATATTATTTATTTATATGTATCAAACTCCTCAAATTGCGTCTCAATTGTGTAAAAAGCTTGAAATGGGAAAAAATTACATAATTCCATTAATGTTGTCCATATATTTTTTTCTAACTGTACATATATTTCAGTAGTCTAATATTTTATTATTTTTTATTAATTATTACAATAACTTATTGTCTAAAAACGATTAAATGTTATTGCGCATAAATACAATGTACTTTTAGAATAACAACTTTGGAATAATCGTTGTACGTTTGAATCAAAAGGCAGTTTTAGGAAGCGAAACTTCACGGTTCTAGTGTTTAGAATCTGCAGTAACTTATCGATATTTTAAAAATCGTGATCTAAGATCTCTTCTGTTTTGAAAGATTATGGACCACTACTACTGGCATTCTTAGAATACAATAAACTATTTAACAAACTGCGATCAAACGAGTATTTTTTCGGTTAAGAACGAAATATATAAAGCTTTAAAACAATCTAGGCAAGTAGATAGGTTGGTTTCGATACCTAATAGCTTACATGAAGATCTACGTTTTAGGCTATATCTAAAACGTCAATCGTCCTATAGCTATTAAATTCGATAGTTTTCTATTCAATTTAAGATGCATCTGGTATTCACCAAATGGTTCATTCAAACTCTAGTAACGACTGTGCTTTACCCGCGTATGTGTTGTTTAGAATAGTTTCTGGTAGGGGAACTTTATTCAACGTGTGCTATTGAAACCTGACAACAACCTGCGCTATTGAATTTTACATCATAAAATTGCTTGATGTGAACGAATCTTCTAATACTCAGTTGAACTGAGCTAAAAGCATTTAAAGATAGAAACTCCTAATTCACTCTATAGTGTAGTGTCTTTTATAGTGCAAGACGTGAAACAATCTCTTCACGACAATTTGTTGGAACACAGAGAAAATGATTATTGAAACAATCTAATGCATATAAATACTTAAAGAATTTTTCTAAACATTATTCGAACGTTATTTACGTAATGGAAAACTGGAAACTGAAGTTTGTTCTTGAAACGATCAAAAGTATGTTTTATATGAAAAATTTAATTTTGTAAAAATTAAATGATTAAATCTCTTGTAACATAAATCGTAATTAGATTTCACTCAAATATTAAGCTTTTAAGTAATTGTTATGTATTTAAACAAACTTTCTTTTTCAGTTAAAGACAGTTAGCACTCATAGTTTACTTGAAATCACAAAACAATTACTTAAGTGAAATTTAATGATATTTTTATCATTTTGAGTATGAAAATTAACAAAGATTTAATCCCTAGTTATTTTCAGAAGATATAATACAACATATATTTAAATATATTTTGATTTATTATAAAAAATTTTAAAAATTTTGCGAATAAGAATTTTACGAATTTCTAAAATTTAAGAATTCAAATTTTTTTCGAATTTAAATTCGAATTTTTAAGAATTTTACGAATTTTAAATCTCGTGTAACATAAATCGTAATTAGATTTCACTCAAATCTTAAGCTTTTAAGTATTTATTCTGTATTTAAACAAAGTTTTTTTTTCAGTTAATGGCAGTTAATATTCATAGTTTACTCAAAATCACAAAAAAATTACTTAAATGAAATTTAATGATATTTTTACCATTTTGAGGATAAAAATTACAAAGATTTATCCACTAATTATACTCAGAAGATATAAGATTGCATATCTTTAAATATATTTTGATTTGTTATAAAAATTTTAAGAAACATTTTTCTAAAATACGAATTTAATTTATTGTTGACCAAGCTTAAAATCATAAAAGTATTATATGAGTAAAAATTAATTACAATTTTTGTTTAAAAATGGAAAAATAATTAATATAATTTATTTTTGAGACTACATATACATACAATATATTCATTATATTTTGATGCATTTTATATTAAGTCTTTATTAAAAAATATTATGAATATCATCGTCGAAAGTATAAATATGATTTTTCTGTAGGAATATTAGTCACGTACATATAATTACTTATTTAAAAATATTTCATACATTGTAACATTTGAAAGCATTAAAAATTTATCTCTTAAATTTCAGGATCAGCCATTGATATGGGCGTAGTAATTAGTCAACTCGTATCATTAATTTTTAAAGGACTTAAGCATATCCAATAAATATCGGAAGACCAGCAAACGAAAAGCTAATTCACTCTTTGTAATGGATCGTCTCCTGTCACATTTGTGTATTTCTAGAAATAGTTGGCCATAATTCTCTATCTTAAATATGTTATTTATATCTTTAATGATCATACCTATCATGTTTATCAAATAGGATTTGTGAAAAAATATATAATGTAATATTCATGAACAGTATAGAAATAAAGAATATCTATAGCTGCTCTCTCACATTTTAATATTATTAAAAATTGAAATTAAATAATAATATTTAAAAAAATAAGACTATTAATAACAACAAGAAATTTAATAATAATATTTTAAAACATTACAATTAAAAATCATATGAAATTTAATAATAATATTTTAAAATATTACAATTAATAATAGTGTGAAATTTAATAATAATATTTAAAAAATAGGATTATGGGCATTTAAAAATATTTACTTTTCGAATTTGGAAAGAGTTTTAAATGAATTATTTGAAAGAGTTTTAAAATGAACATAAATATTTTACTAACGAAACACAATTTTTATAATATTAGAAATGGTTTGGAGTCTGTAACACAAAAAATGCAAAAAATATTACTGCATATAAGAAAAATGTAACTACTCTTACTTACTTTAGTGTCGTTTATGAAAATAAATGAAATTCAATAGCCATATAGTACGTAGATAAGGGAAGGTTGCTCAAATTGTACCTCTTAAGATAGATCAAGAAATAAATCGGAGATCTATAAAAAAAAAAAAAAAGAAAAATACATCAACAAAATTTTAATGAAATTTGGTCTTATTTATTGAGAAATACTTTGTTTATTACAATATATATATATTTTTGAAAAAAGTAGGAAAGAAAAATAATGAGAACAGTCATCGTTAATTGTTCCACTTAATATTTAAATTCATAATAATGGAATAGAATATAAAAATGACGTTTTATCCAAGTAGTTTTTTAGTTGCTACAGAATGAACAAACAAAAATAAATATTACCAAGAAATCATCTACTTATTATAAAATAAGTAAAAATACGTATATATATATATATATATATATATGACATGGACGAGTGGTTAGGGCATAGAAGACACATTTCATGTCATATATAAAAACTTCTTTATTGTAATAATTCTGTCCATGGCTATGCCATTTAGATATCCTTTATTCTCATAATTTGCCATGGATGATGTTATCAGCCCGAGTTCCCGCTCAGAACTGTCTCTTTTGACGTTGCTGCCTAAGCCAAATTTCTATGTCTACTTCCGCGTCAGCTCTTTTACTCTGTATAGTTTCGGTCGAGGATTACGCTGTTGTTAATGAGTTCAAGCTATTTTTAATTATTACTCTCTCAATTCTTAACCTCCTATTTTTAAACCTAACATATATATAATATATATATATATATTATATATATATATATATATATATATATATATATATATAATATATATATAATATATATATATATATATATATATATATATATATATTATATATATATATATATATATATATATATATATATATATATATATATATATACATATATATATATATATATAATATATATATATATATATATATATATATATATATATATATATATATATATATATATATATATATATATATATATATATATATATATATACATATATATATATAGTATATATATATATATTATATATATATATATATATATATATATATACATATATATATATATATATATATATATATATATATGTATATAAATATACAATTATATGTATGTATATATGTCAGGTCTAAAAAAAGGGGTACTTAGAAATTGCGTGAGTTATGAGCGATTTTAAAAGCTATCTCTTTTATAATAATAAAATAAATGAAAAAACCCACACCGGCTTAAGCTTTTAGGATAACCCGGTCAGGAAGCATTTTGGAAAAATCTGATGATTCTGCACACAGATAAGAACAGTGAGTGCGTGGACATGGAGCTGTCAACACCTATTCCACGCTTAGCTCTGCCACAAAATATAAAAATGGCGCTAGTTTTGCTTTAAATGAAGCGATAATTTAATAAACTTATTATTACCAATATGTTTCTCGGAATTTTAAAGCTTAATGTTTTACGTTTATAATTGATTTTTTCGGATTTTTCATCGAATAGCGCATGGTAAGCAAACAGGATTTTCGAATGATTAGATGTTAAATGGGAGTTATATTTTGTTGAATTATATATTACTCTATTTATTTATTAACAAAATTTTGTAGAATGATCCCCACTTATTTTAAGTAGATAGTAACTCCTATTTAATAACTTAGCAGCTGATTGCAGAATACAATATATAAAATAGATACAAACTTTCCAATTTTGAAACAAGTTATGGCAGTTATTTCATTCTCCATACATAAAACATAATAGCATCAATAACACGATCAATCACTTCCAAGTCTAGGATGTCATCTATTTATCGATCTCAAGAGTAGAATCGTCGTGGTTGCTCTTTGAACGATTTCTATAGGGTTATTGGCTCATTAGTTACCACACATGGTCGGCTGGGAGATTCTATGACTGAATGTTTTTTGGAGAGTTCCGAAATCATTAAAACAGTCAGTAATAGGTTTTTATTTTTTAAATTAATGTGACACAAATAATTTTATTTCACATATTATTAAAACGAGGATGATATTTATTAAAAATTAAAGCTAGTTTTTAGAGTTGCATGGAAATCCAAAGGACTCTTAGATCAATAAAAAAAAGTGTTATTGCCATTATTTCTTTTAAACAGCATGAAATTTTTTTCAGTTAACCCCTTCGCTGTTCTGCCCGTACGGCGTACGTGTACAACTTTCGGACCTTTACTGATTTTTCCGTACGACGTACGGGAATCTGATTTCTATTGCACTGTTTCGGCCTTATTTTTCTAATTTTAGTAATAAATTATTAGTATAGATGGCGATAGTTTTCAAGTAAATGATAATTTGCAGTTTATTGTATTTTCTACTCTGATTGGTTCAAAAGTGCAGATTTTTTAGCATGTTTTGTATCAGAACACGAATTGTTATCTTTCAGTGTATAGCTTTCTGGTTATATTTTACCAACCGCCTGATAATTTTATTGATATAAGTGTTGAATAATATACTTTTACTTTTAAATAAGGGATAATTCAGAGCGTATGGACCTAATTTCTTATGATTCGAACTGTGACTCAGAATCAGAAACTGAATTATCTGTAAATGATAGTAGCGAATGTTTACTAGATGACCTGGATAGTAGTGACTCTGATAGTAGTACAGATGAAATCAGTGAAGCAAGACAATTTTTTTAAATTAATTATGATTATCCTTCGGATCTTCCTCCTAGATTTGCTTTCACTGGAATTCCAAAAATTAACTTAGATATCGAGGACACTAAAGGTAAACTTCAGTTCTACGATGCTTTCATAGAAAGAAAAAAATTGTAACAAATACTTAAAAATATTAGAAATGCTAATTTTAATAACATATATTTACTTAAAAATGTAAAATAAACAAAAAATGCAATAAAAAAGGCGACATTTTTTTGACCGAATTCTGGAAAAAAATAAAAATGTCAAAGGGTTAAGTATGAGGGACATAATAAAGTTGATCTCATAATAGAAGTTAGATATGATGGCAATAGTGCAAGAAGAGTGAGTAAAAAATTAAGTGCATCCCATTAACACAGGGTATCGATTCTGGAAAAAGAAAAGATCGTAACCCAGAAATCTCAAACTAAAATACATATTTGCACAGAACAAAAGTTGAATATTCTGATGTTAATATTTAGGAATAGTAATACTCTATTGGAATACTGATAAAAGAAGTTTATTTTGAGATATATGTTTTAGGTAGTATATTTTTGACCTAAGTAAAATTAAATTAAATATAATTATACACATTCATTTTGGAAAAGAATTGCAGCTTTAAATAATAACTTGGTAGTTATTTCAGTTCTGCATTCTGCATTATATAATATACAAACTTTCAAATTTTGAAACAAGTTATGTCAGTTATTTCATTCCATACATAAAACATAATAGCATCAATAACGCGATCAATCACTTCCAAGTCTAGGATGTCATCTATTTATCGATCTCATGAGTAGAATTGTCGTGGTTGCTCTTTGAACGATTTCTATAGGGTTATCGGCTCATTACTTACCACACATGGTCGGTTGGGAGATTCTATGATTGCATGTTTTTTGGATAGTTCAGAAATCATTAAATCAGTCAGTAATAGGTTTGTATTTGGTAATTGACAGAAATAATTTTATTTCACAAATTATTAAAACGAGGATGATTATTTATCTAATTATTTTAAAAGTTTAAAAGAAATAATTTAATTTGAAAATTAATCTAAAAGAGCACTAGATCAATAAAAAATAAGTAAAATTGCCTTTCTTTCCTTAAGTTTAAAATTTATTCCAGTTAAGTATAAGGAACACAATGCTGTTGATCTCTTAATAGAAGTTAGCTATGAGGATAATAGAGCAACTAGAGTGAGGGAAAAAATTTATCCTTTTATCCTGACGGTACTTGTAAGTACCGCTTCAATCAAACACCTATATATTCCTAAAAAAGTCTTTTTTCCTGACAGTACTCACAAGGACATGAAAGATGCAGTTCCTACAACAGAAAACAAATTACAGCACCAATTAATAATCCTTTTTATTCGCATAGTAGGAATTTTATAATTGGCTTGCTACATTCGAAGGTCATTTTGTGGTAGAGTTGATACACGTGGTGTTCAATTGAGTAATTTTAGTGGTTTATTATCAATTATTTGGTACTACTATTTTTTATAGACTTCTGTATTTCGCAGGTAAGCATGTCATTTGTTTTACTCATAATTTATGTTTCATTTTCTATCATAGAGTCAAAAATATATGTTGATACGACAAAGTACCAGCTGCAAAATTAACTACTAAAATACAGTAAAAATTAATTTTCTTTTTTATGATTATTCTCCATTAAAACTTATCTAATGATGCAGAAAAGCAGTAAGAAAGTTGATTTTAAATTAAATCAGGTTTTAAAGGGTTAAATACATCCCATTAATACAGGGTATTGACTTTGGAAAGAGAAAAGAACTAAGCCCAGAAATTTCAAAATAAGATACACATTTGAATAGAACAAAAGTTGAATATTCTGGTGTTATTCTCTATTTAAACTTATCTAAGGATGTAAAATTACAGTAAGAAAGTTGATGGTAAATTTATTAAGACTATAAAGGGTTAGATACAGCTCATTCACACAGAGTATTGACTCTGGAAAGAGAAAAGAATTTCAAAATAAAATACACATTTGCGTAGAAAAAAAGTAGAATATTCTGGTGTTAAAACTTAGGAATATTGATACTCTATTAGACTGCTGATAAAAAGATTTATTTTGAGATGTATGTCTTCTGTACTACAGTAGAATGTCTTTTTAACGACCCCACGGCACAACGACCCCTTCGTTATAACGACCATCTTAAAAAGTCCCAATTATTTTACCATAGGAATAATGTTAATTTTGAAACATTACAACGACCCCAAGAGTATTATTTTTCGTTAGAGCGACAGCCAATTTTAGTCTGCAGAACTCATGAGCAAGTGGGCTATTTCAAAATTATTGTAATGTGGTGCAACTTCAAGAAACCTGTAGGTTTGGTTTGGTTTGGTTTGGAGCTCTACGGTCTATTTTTGCAACACGAGGGCTAAGAACCTGTAGGAAAGAAGAATTTCAGAAAGAGTTGGGAAATCAGTCAGCTGAATTCCGACCGTTGCGGAAACCCTTATCGCCCGGTGCTCCTGTAGATGACACTCCAGGCACTAATGAAATGACCTAGCTCCTCAGTGTCAAATTTCCGGATTTGCAATTATCTTTTGTTACGGTAGACGAAACTATACAGTACTGAGAAGAAAATTTGAATGAGGACGATTTTATTGCCCGTATTGCCGAAAATGAAGAAATCTGCGATTCCGACGACTTAGGAGAAATCGTCCAAGCTCTTGAAAAAGTGAATGAAAAAGAAGCCTTCAATGCAATCAATGCATTGCGTCAATATTTTGAAGGAAGATTTAAGTCTAAAGATTTCCTTCAAAATCTAACGGATATGGAATCAGTGATAATGAAAAATTCCCAAATGCACTTGAAACAGGCGTCAATCAAAGACTTTTTTTCACAAATTCAGTAATGGAAATACAAATAAATAGAAGTGTCCTCTAGGTATGTACTGTTGCATCATTTCTTTGCTCATTTTTTTATTATTTTTCCAATTCGTTACAAAGACCTTTCGTTACAACGACCATATGATATTGGTCCCACAGTGGGTCGTTATACCGATGTTCTACTCTATAATCTTGATCTAAGTAACATTAAATTAAGTGTAATCGTACATATTTATTTAAGAAAATAATTTAACAAATAAATAATAACTTGGTGGTTATTTGAATTCTGCATTATACAATATATAAACTGTCCTATTTTGATAAATGTTATCGCAGTTATTTCATTCTATACATAAAACATAAAAGCTTCAATAACATGATCAATCACTCCCTAGTCTAGGATGCCATCTATCTATCGATCTCAGGGCCTCTCGTCGTGGCTGGTCTTTGAACGATTTCTATAGGGTTATCAGTCATTAGTTACCACACATGGTCGGTTGGGGGATTCTATAAAGTGCATGTGTTTTCGGAGAGTTCAAAGAAATCGTTGAAACGATCAATAATATGTTGTCAATGGATGAACTCATGTGACACAAGGAATTTCATCTCACGAATAACGATTAAAATGACACCGAATGGGATGAAATTATAAAACTGGTTTGGAACATGCATTACATGATTCCTATTTATTAAATAACAGTTTGTAGTATTGCTACCATTATTGCAGCAGGTAAATAATTAGCAATTTATACAGAAACGGTAAGTTAAGTATGTGCTCTCTATGGGAAATGATTATAATAAAAGTTTTATTCACAAATATTTATGAAAATGATCTCGAATATTTATGAATCATAAAACTTGCTTTATGATCAGCTATGAAAATTAAACGAAATATCAGTTTATGCAATAAAAATTAAAGAAAGTAAAAAAGTGCTATTCTTTTGTAAAACAGCAGAAGAATTATTTCCATAACCTTCAAGAGACGTTATGTTATTCATATAGCAATAAACCTAAGAAATAATGAGACTAGTGTATCAAAAAATTATACAAACATGTAATGAGACTAAGTGTATTCTATACGAGAAATAAAGTATTACAACCTGGGAATTTGGAAATAAAACACACCCTTTCATAGAGCAACAATTTGAGTATATTTCAATTGATACTAAGAAATGTATATGAGTGGATGAGTACTAAGTGGTTTTAGAGATGAATAAATCTTGTAGCTTAATACTGAACATCATTCTGAGTTTTATTTCTATTTCTTTGTAAATAAAGCTAATAATATAAAACTTTATTAATATATGCTCTAATGTTTTATTTATAAATTGTATTAAGTGTTGCTTTTATGCCAACGTGCTGCGTTGCATATCTGCAATATACGAACAATTTTCTCTGATTTCCACGGCGAACTCCATAAGATTGGTTAATAGCTATACAAAAAACTGAAAAAGACCTAAAACAGATATTTCTATAAAAAGGTTTAAAATTATTTGTGTGAAGATAATAAGAGATGAGTATCAATTTTGAAATATAATATATCTGTTTGAAAATACAATTTCTGATTATAAATGCTTAGACGTATGTTTGAAATTCTTTAAATTTTTATTTTCAATGATCAATATGAAATAATTTAGCATTTGAGGTAACAGTTTTTAGTTCCTATTTTTTAGATACAATAGGTTAAGGAAAGAGACATGATAATATATTAAATTATAATATATGTGTAATATTACAGATATGTTGCCATTAATAATACATAAATACTCTAATAAAACTTAAAGTATTACATCACTTTAAATTGGCCACACAAAATGTACAGACTGATTTATGAATTTATTACTTAGAACTGACTTTTAGCTTTACAAAACAGGTTTTATTTTTCTTTTACTCTAATTAAAAAAGGAGTTACAAAGGATCTTACAAGGCCTTTATTTTATGTCTAGAAAAACTATGAATGTATAAATGACTACGAATGCATCTGATTTTTAATAAAATGAATTGTTTTCATATGTGTATACATATTAATGAAATTTCTCTACCAATAAAGATATTTATGTTGAAGACTATAAAGAAAATATGATTCTATTTATCACATTGAAAATGTTGCATATGGTCTAAGAAAACTAAAAATGAGCCTAAACGGCCTAAGAACACAAGGAAAATTGATTGATCGTTTCATTGACAAAGTACTATTTTAGAATGTGTATCCGTAGTAATATAAATAACTTATAGAATATGAAGAGGAGGTATTCAGTTATTACAGACACTAAATGGACCTAACAGTATGCGAATTTTAAGGTGTACTGTTTCAAGAGATAAACATTACTAAAAAACATAGAAAGGTTTAAAACTTATTACTAAACATTATCTAACCTATGCATAGGAAAATATGTAAAGAAAAACTACTTTTAAATGCTTATAAAACAATGTTAAGTCGTAAAGTTTGGTTTATGTAGGTATCATAGAAAACGTTTAAATGTAGTACTTCAAACAAACAAAAAAGTATCCTTTTTAATATTATTGAAGCATAGGCTATTGTTTATTGATTCGATTACCTCTACTGCCATGAAGAATATGCATACTATTCATAATCAGATATAAGTCGTAAAATTTGGTTTAAGTAAGTTTCATAGAAAAAAAAATTAAAATATTGTACGTCATACAAACAAAAGAGTATCTCCTTTAATATTATTAAAACATAGGTTATTGTTTATTTATTGGATTACCTCTACTTCCATGAAGAATATCTGTGCATACCGTTCATAATTACTGTTAAGTCGTAAAATTTGGTATAAGTAGGTCTCATAGAAAAATTTTAAATGTGGTACTTCAAACAAACAAAAGATTATCCCTTTAGTATTATTAAAGCATAGACTATTGTTTATTGATTCGAGTATCTCTACTGTCATGAAAAATATGCATACCGTTCATAATCAGCCATAAGTCGTAAAATTTGGTTTAAGTAAGTTTCATAGAAAAAACATTAAAATATAGTACTTCACACAAACAAAAGAGTATGTCCTTTAATATTATTAAAACATAGTCTAATGTTTTAAAAAAGAAAATATTTTAAACCATTTAATATTTTTAATGTTAATATAAAAATTTCAAGATACAATTAAAAAATATTCTTAATATAAAGGATATATAAAGTAATATTTAAAGTACCCAAAGTAGAAATTTTATAATTTTTAATAGTCTTTTAAATTTTTATACATCTGAAATAAATTTCAAACATGAAAAATTAATGTTTAAATACCACAGTCTTATTTTTTAAAAAAAGAAAAATAAAATATATTTTGGAAACAATTAAAAAATATTTTTTAATATTAGTAAATAAGTAAAAGAAATATCATTACCATAAAGAGATTTAATAATAAGATAAAATTCTTCTGTATATAAAGTAAAATTCAAACAGAAATTTATTTCAAAGTAATATTAAAAATACCACCAGGAAAAAAAAACTTATTTTAACGAAAAAATATAATCCTTTTTTCCGCCTTTTTAATTTTAATTAACCGAAAGAAAAATAAATATCCATAAAAACTATACACTTTCAAAACCGTGGTATAACACTGAATAAAAAAAAAAACTTATACGTCAGTATTTCTTTAAAGTCCTCAAAGAGTACTTATAAAATATGTTACGTGCGGTAAAAAGTAAAATATGATATGTGGATTTTTTCCCTCCGTTATTCATATTTTTATGGAACATTTCTTATGTGCAAAAATAATTTTCTTTTATATTGTTTTGTTATAAAAGTGAAAAAATGAGATTTCTTTTCGGTAAACCACATATTTCTCTTTAAATACATTGGAATTTATTTTTATGACAAGAGGGCGGATAAGAATTTTTGTTTTACACTTGTTAGGACGAAAATCAGGTATTTATTCCACAAGCTTTCATTTTCAAGAGGCTTTAAGAATATTTCTATGAGTAGTTTGCGTCATACTTACTGATTTTCAGTGTATAGATGTGTGATTTCATGAGCAAAACAAGATTTTGGAAATTATTTTATTTCCTTTTTGTTAAAACCACTATCTCTCAAAGGGGAGTGAGTATATAATTTTATAAAATATATAGTAATATAAAATATATAAGTCAAGGAAATCTATGTCTAACTAACTGGGAAATATTTTGCATTCAGCGATGCTTACTTAATACAGTTCTATGGAAGACTTTACATCATCCTTATATACTTTAAATCAATTTAGAAAGAACAGATTTTACTGATTTTATTTGAAAAGAAAGAAAAAAAGTAACAGGAAAAAATAAGATTTATATTTGGTAAACCACATAGTTCTCTTTAAATACATTGGAATTTTTTTTATGACAAGATGGAGTATAATAATTTTTATTTTACACTTTTTAGGATAAAAATCAGGTATTTATTCCACAAGCTTTCATTTTCAAGAAGCTTCAAGAATATTTCTATAAGTAGTTTGCGTCATACTTACTGATTTTCAGCGTATAGATGTGTGATTTCATGCTCAAAATTTGAAATTCAAAATTTTGATTTTGAAAAATATTTTATTTCCTTTTGTGTTAAAACCATTAGCTCTCAATGAAAAACGAGTATATAATATTATAAAATAGATAGTTATATAAAATATATAAGAAAATGTAGGTGTAACCAACTGTGAAATATTTTGCATTCAGCGGTGTTTACGTAATATAGTTCATTGGAAAACTTTGCATCATCCTTATATACTTTAAATCAATTTAGAAAGATTTGATTTTACCGAGTTATTTTAAAAGATAGGAAAAAAAGTAAAGGGATTTTAAAGGCTCAGATACGTAGAGAATCTTAGCAATTGTTTCAAAATAAATGTTTGCTTACGATATATCATATATTATTCAAACTGAAGGTTTAAACTTTTGCAGAACATAACATAGCTTATGATTGATTAATTGGATAAATTATATGAATTAAATGAATTATATATCATTAAGGTTTAATGTAATGCTATCATCCAATTAAATTTATAAACGTATAAAATAAAATTTCTGAAAAAATGATATTTTCATAGATAGATCTTACTCTTGATGTTGCTTACTCTTCCCGTTTTATCAACTTCAAAGGGGCTTTTTTAACTTTTAAAAAAGCTAATGTAATTTAGGTCTGTTAACTAAATATTTATTCTCTAACCCTGTACAATATATGTAAATCAAAAGATAGACATAAAAATCCTGTGAAGAATTATACTTATTATAGTTCTAAAAAGATTTCCTTTCAAATGTTGAATTGTTAAGCAATAATTTATAGAAGTATAAAAAATATATGCATAACATAAAAAGGAAAGACACTGAAAGGAAAATAATGGTTTTATAATTATGATATAAATTTTTCATTTCAATTCGTTTTAAAAGATTTCTAGCCAAAAAATATTATGTCAATATCTAACCCTTTACAGGTCACCAAATAAATTCATAGGAATTTAATGTAATTTGTTTATAAATGTTATCTATAAATTATATGTAAAATATATATATTTTTTACATTCCTTAAAGGTTTGCCTTAAAGGATACCAAATTAGGTTTGAGAAGTGGTTTAAACTGACTAACTACCCCTTGTACAGCTTGAACATTATGCTTTTAAAAAGTTTAACTATACTGGAAGAACAATAAATGATAATCCTTAAACTGGTATAATAAATAAATAGCTTAACAACTTAAAAGTGTTGTTTGTACAGATACTTTTATTTGAGGTCATAAGTAAGATAAATTGAATCTGACTTCTCAAGTACAGAAAGTTTAAATACATATATTTCAATAGAAAAAGAAATAAATAAGTTAAACGTAGAACTATCATCTGTTATATATTTAAATATCAAAAATATAATATGTATAAAATGTATAATATATGTAAAATATATAATGAATTTTTAATATATAAAATGTATAACATGTATGTATATATATATATATATATATATATATATATATATATATATATATATATATATATATATATATACATATATATATATATACATTATATACATATATATATATATATGATATATATATATATGTATATATATATAATATATATATATATATATATATATATATATATATATATATATTTATATATATATATATATATATATGTATATAAAAAACTCATCCATGTCTCCAAAAAGTTTTTTTTTAATTGCAAAAGCTCTTGATTCTACATCATTGGCTTCCATATCACAGATGTATGAGATTGGAGCCTAAATAATTATAAAAAGATAAAGTAAAGTAATCCAAAAATAAAGTTTAAAAAAAAAAAGATGTTTTAATAGATGGTTTTGCTACGAAACACTGTCCATTAACACTGAAATAGCCAAACATAAAAAAACGCATGTTTAGAAAACAAATGAACAAATAAATTTATTTATATTCTTATAAGCAGTAGAGGTGTGATCTATATATTGAAATTGTTTAATAATATCTACAGTATGTATTTTATTGGCAACATTAGGTATTAGAGTTTCAATATTATTCTAATAGTATTAAATTGGGACAGTTTTCAAAAGGCAAAATTGGGCATTTAGCGGTTATTTTGGAATTAAAAAAAGTGAAGCTAAATTATTTGAAGTATTATTTCATTAATAAAGATGACTATAGATGTTTAGCATATATATATATATATATATATATATATTCGTGCGTGTGTGTGTAATGGGCAATTTAGCCCATAACAAACGTAAGGAAATCCACATTGTTTTGGTGTAGTCATAGGTGAAAATGTATTACAAATAATAGCAAGATATAACAAAGAATTATGAAAAAGAGAAATGCAGTTTATCATAAAATCATCTTCCGTATAAAAGTGCACATGTAATTTTATATCTATGTGACATGTAAATTTACATGTAAATTATAAATGTGTGAGCCAACAACAACTGTGTGAGCCAAATGTGTGAGCCAACAGTATTTTAATGGTTAGTCATGTGATGATACGATGAAAGTAAAACTAATAATATAAAGAGTTATAGAAGAAGTGCTGATTGAAGCAGGAATTAATTTTTGTGTTTTCGGACTCGCCTACTTGATAGAAAGAACAAAATATAGTCGCGAAGTTTCATCAGAAAAGGATACAATTACCCGAAGATTATTTTAAGACAATCTTTAATTACGTTGGTTATATTTTAGGTTAAAAATATCATTACATTTATAATGCAACAATATGTACTATAGTTCTTAAAGCTGAGCCACGGTAACTCAGTCTACAAAGGCAGAGATCTCATAACTGAGAGGTTGTGAGCCGGCCTAAGGTCCTCAGTGTTAAAAGTGACTGGGTACTTGTAATATGTCCGGCTCTTCTTATGTAACAATTTCATTGCATAAGAAATGCACCTAATTATATTGGTTCTGTGATCAACGGTGATTAATATGTTGCTTGTAGATGTGATGATGATTCTGGGTTCGGAACCCGAGCGAGTCACAGATCAGCCGTGTTCGTTAAAGGAGACCGTGGTACGTATGTGGCCGTTGTCACAACGTCCTCCAAGTTCTTAAACGATACCTCTGAGGAGGTCTTCTGTTTGTACCCAGCTTCTGCAGTACGAGGACCCAGCGGGGGAACTGTTTTTTTGCTTCCGAAGCATACCTTAAGCTACACGTACTTCTCGAGTGGTGCTAAATGGGTAACAGCTTCGAAGCCTTGCGTTGTCATAAAGATATATAGTGACTGTATTGAGAGCTGAGTTAGAAAAAAAAGTGTCCTTAAAGCTAACAAATATATCAAAGAAATCACGTTTGAATTATATTATTATTTGAAGCATTCCATGGGAAGTTTTAGCCTTAACTTTAGTAGGAAATTTTTAAATATTTCTGGAGGAAAGAGTAAATTTTTGGTTTATGAAATTCTGTAAGTAAGAATGTATACAATTATCTATACATTTTTTAATTCGAAATTTCTGAAATAAATTAAAAAAAATAACCAATGCAGCTTACTAAATCCAATTTCTTTTCACAAATTACAAATTTAAACAAAGATTGCACCTAAATGGTTTCAAAGATTTCTTTTGGCATTCCTTCGGTGTTCTGAATTCTTAACAGTTTTGAGATGAACGATGAATGATGCTGAGGATTATATTTGCTATGTGTATAAATATCGATGTTATTCCGTTATAAATCATGCTCTGCCACTGAAGTTCTTAGTTTGGTGATAAATCACTTCTTTAAGACATGTTAAGAGTGAGAAATTTATGCTATGTTGTTTCCATGTAATATTTTGTGCTGAATTTTTAGGAGATTCGGCTCTTAGCATGTCATCATTCACGTATCTATGTTTACAAACATCAAATTCCCTGTTTGAGCAACATAACGTTCGTGAAATATGAGTGGAAAGTATGTTCCTTACATTAGTTTTAACTTTATGTCTGTAGAAATTTGGAGATTTTTGTTTTGATAGAAAACAAAGAATGTATGTTATCCAAACTGCTATTTTGAGTTCCTCATGAATCATGAACTTTTTTTTTAAATCAGGCCAGAAAGTTAATTAGATAAGAGTTTTATAAACAGGAGTTCAGAAATAAAAGTATAATTTTACTTATTGCTTTTGATGAATGACTTAATATTTTTTTTTCAAGTAGTAGAAATAATTTCTAAATTATGGAAGAGAATTTGTTTGAATATCAGATATTGCAGTATATTGCTATCGAATATGTTAACAGTTGAAAAGTGCAATGGGCCATTTTGATAGAAAATCAATTATTGTTCCCCTTTTCTCGAGAAGTTACTATGAAATTGAAAAAAAAATTCTTTGCTTTTCCTAACTTTATATAAATAACAATCTATGAAAAAATGATATGTTAAATACTTATCATTTTTTCTTTTACAATTGTAAATAAAACATCCGGATGGGCATTTTGACCCTGTTATTATCACAAGCACGAGTTATGCAATTCAATGTTTCCTGGACCTGGGATTACTTTTATAATTTTTTTTCATTGCTCATATGTGAGCAGGACAACACCTCAATGACAAATAGAAAAGCATAAGGGTCTGAAAGATGTTATTGATAACAGAAGGGCAACTGAGAATCTTAGCGGCATTATACAGTAATGTAGATCAAATTACCCTTTGAAACATATTGATAATATACAGTCCTTTGAACAGTAAATAACTATTATTTGAAGAAAATGCCTCTCGTTAATGCATTCGGAGTGCACTCCCCGATGTTTGTGGTTTTCGCCTGTCAAATTGAAACTACAGTCTGCTCGTGGTGCAATGCTACCATTGCCAGTTTGGAAGCCTCACGGTTTCTCATTAAATTTCTACCGTAAAAAAGTGCATATTTAATGGGTTTTCATATCCGGATTAAGATAAAAAACGGCCTGAAAACCCTTCCAGATAATCATTTGACGTTTGATAGAACCTTTCCAAAATAAAGTAAGAAACATCACTAAAGATAATTTTTTCGCAAAACTATATCTGTTCCAGGTGTTAAAAACGAAGAACACTGGTCTAAATGTGGATGAAGTGAAATCTGAAAGAAAAGTTTGCATTTGTGAAAACAGTAAAGATGTCTTTCATAAGATTTATTGTCACTGAAACATGATATTGCAATTATGACCGTTTATAATTGGAAAAAGCAGTAAAAAAAAGGTCTTATTAAGCTCCCTTCATTTTACAGTCGATATTTAAATTAATTACTGAAAAAACTTCCGGAAATAATATATTTTAACTCAACAAAATTTGACGTTGACGTTAACGCCAAATGGCTCAGAAATATCCCGTGAAAGCAGTTTTAAGGAGGTATTTATTTCAAGCGTTCTATAATATTTTTTTATCTTGCTGGGTTAAATTCATGGATTTTATACAAAGAAATTACAAGAATAAAATTTAGAAGAGAATGTATTCAACAACATGTTGAAGAGTTGCATACAACATACAGTCTAGAATACCAACATCATATTCTTCACTTATTTAAGATAGCTAGAATGGTATATAACCATTAATTACCCTTAAGATTTTGAAAACTAAAATGTATATAGGGATAATTTTGTAATTTAGGGACAATAATTGTAATATATGAGATATGTTAACAAATACATCTAATCATGTATAATTTATTGGATTAACCACTTCCGGTATGATTTAATAATGAAAAAATGTGCATGAAATAACCATTTAATTTTTATTTAAAAAACTTGTTTCATTTTACAATTCTTACATATTCTTAATTAAAATCCACTTTTTACACAGTGTTAAATAATATCAGAAACAGTAAAATTAGGAAAATATCAAAGCAAAACATTAATAAGGTATACGGATAATAGTCTTCAAGCTAGTGGTACTTTTCAAAACAAAGTGCAAAGGAATTCTTAATTCTTTACACCCCCAAGTAGTCTCACTTTTAATTTGATTCTTGTAACACGCAAGGCATTTCTTAGTAGGTTTTCTTTTCTTCTGACTCATTAATTTGGCAATGACTTGTACCAAGTAAACAATATGCAATAGTGACTTGTGATTTTCTCAAGTGATAAAAGTGTTGCCAAATTCAGTACACTAGAAATTTTAAACTAAATTAATTATCATATTTAACAGTAACTTTAATCGCATGACGAGTGTAGTTCGTCATTGTGCGGTATGGAATGAAAAACTAATGACGAGCTAGACTCGTCATTTTACCGAAAGAGGTTAAAAGTGAATCTTGAAAATTAAAATTTTGAATACTATAAAACTAAAAATATCAGTTATTTCGATTTAACAGAAGTCTAATACAAACATATTATTTAAATCCTAAAAACCCTGAACGTCCTAGGAAAGCTTTTAAGTTAAAAACATGTTTATTTAAAATAATCCATGCTCTTAAACTTCAGAATTTCTCTGAAATATATATTGGCAAGGGTGTTGCATCGATAATCCAAGTCAACATCAAAAGAATTTTCTTCCCAAGGGACCTTTTAAATATTCGCCTAGATCTGCGAATACTATTGGTGTTAAAAGCCTTTTCATTTATTCAAAGGCTATACGTATTATGCTAAAAGCTTGTTTAGGTGAGTATTTCAATTTAGATAGCTCCTATTGTGTGAAAGACTTTTTATGTGAGCGTACGTGCAGAGTTATGTTCGGTTAGAGTGATAAATGTATGAGCATTAAAGATCTGAACAATGTTATAAAAGAGGTGGTTTTTTTTCATCTCCTAATGTATTTATAGTGGTTAAAAATCAATTTTTTACGACAAATATCCTTTTTTCCCTATGATTAAAAAGCAAATATTTAAGTTGTATTTTGTAAAAGGATGAAAATAACAACAGGTCATACTCTAAATTTCGAAAATAATTTGCTCTGCGTGACATGTACAAATAGAATAATATTTTTACTGACCCAATAGAATACTGTATATTTGTTTTTTAAAGCAAATATAAATAACTTAATGACTTATGTCTTTTGGAAACAGAAAGTTTATATTTTGAATGCATGCAAATGTTCTTGACTACTTATCTATACATACAGACATACATATATGTATATATATATATATATATATATATATATATATATATATATATATATATATATATATATATATTTATATATATATATATATATATATATATATATATATATATATATATATATATATATATATATATATATATATATATATATATATATATATATATATATATATATTATATATATATATATATATATATATATATATATATATATATATATATATATATATATATATATATATATATATATATGTATATATATATATATAATATATATATATATATATATATATATATATATATATATATATATATATATATATATATATATATATATATATATATATATATATATATATATATATATATATATATATATATATATATATATATATATATATATATGCATGTGTGTGTAATCTGGAGTTACACTTTGATAAAATTAGACACTCATTTTTAATTTTCTGCTAATAATCACTGTTATTAATCAGTGTTATTGATCCGTGCTATTTCTACTGGGCAATAAGAAGCTTAGTTATTAAACAAAAACGAATGAAAGAAACTCTGAGGTGATTACCCTTTTAAACTCAATCGAATAATGGCATATAGCTTTTGTACTTATAAGAAAGTAAAACCCAATGTTTACCAACTACCTGTCTCGATGTATTGGCATTAATTCTTATACTGTTTTTTCTGGAATTTTCGGGGTTTGTATTGAATGCGAATTATTCTCTGCCTTGTCTGTTAGCTATAATGTCTAGTTTAAAAAAAAACTGAATATCTTAAAATATCGAAACTCTAATTAAATTTGTATTTCAAACGTATTTGTAGAGGATTTCTTTTTAGTGTATGGTGTTTTAATTGTGTGTAGATGTGAGCGAATTTTGTTTTTGTATTTTGGTGTGTTTCAAATACTTGTATTGTGATTGTGATTGTGATTGTGCTTATGTGGTATTATGTTTATAGATTTTGTGCTGTTTTTATTTAATATTTATTTCATATATATTTCTTTTAGGTATGTTCTTGATATATGATATTTTGTCAATATTTTGGTGATGTTTGGTGCCTCCGAATGTGCTGCTCGAGCATAAAAAATAATTTAATTCGGAGTTGGATTCTCAGAACTCCATCTAGTCCATTCAACTACATCACCTTCACTGTCTTTCCTTCATAATTTAATACTATTCTTATTTTGTAGTATGTATATATATATGTAATATATCAAAATTATTTAACTTTAATATTTCTTCAAAAGCCTCCTCTCTAAAATTTTAATTCACTTAAATATCTTTACCAGCCTGTAAATGGTTTATCAACGAATTATTTTCCACTTGACATTCCTTTCTGTCATAAAACTGTAAACATTCTGTCTATAGAGCAGTTTTCAAGCTGGTGGCAAAACATTATTTCGCGTTTTGCTGATATTGCATTTAATTCGCTTAATAAGTTGTTTTTGTTGTGGGAAAATTCTTGTTGTCAGCGCTCTTGGGTGTACTTGTGTCAGAGCAGAGTGAACTATGTGGCTTTTGATTGTATATTGTCCAAAAGGATAGATGTGAGGTGTTGCCGCTCTGAAATAAAGTTTTAAAATTAGACTTCTGAGTTCTCTTAAATATGAAGCCCGACTGCATTCTCATTACTTATAGCTGTTGAGCTTTCTCCTTGTGAAGTTGGGAAGGAATGATATAAAAAATAGTTTATATATATATATATATATATATATATATATATATATATATATATATATATATATATATATATATATATATATATATATATATATATATATATATATATATATATATATTATATATATATATATATATATATATATATATATATATATATATATATATATATATATATACATATATATATATATATATATATATATATATATATATATATATATATATTATATATATATATATATATATATATATATATATATATATATATATATATATCTATATATATATATATATATATATATATATATATATATATATATATACATATATATATATATATACAATATATATATATATATATATAATATATATATATATATATATATATATATATATATATATATATATATATATATATATATATATATATATATATATATATATATATATATATATATATATATATATATATATATATATATATATACATATATATATATATATATACATATATATATATATACATATTATATATATATATACATATATATATATATATATATATATATATATATATATATATATATATATATATATATATATATATATATATACATATATATATATATACATATATATATATATATATATATATATATATATATATATATATATATATATATATATATATATATATATATACATATATATATATATATATATATATATACATATATATATATATATATATACATATATATATATATATATATATATATATATATATATATATATATATATATATATATATATATATATATATATATATACATATATATATATATATACATATATATATATATATATATATATATATATATATATATATATATATATATATATACATATATATATATATATATATATATATATATATATATATATATATATATATATATATATATATATATATATATATATATATATATATATATATATATATATATATATATATATATATATATATATATATATATATATATATATATATATATATATATATATATATATATATATATATATATATATATATATATATATATATATATATATATACAGTGAAACTTCTCAGAGTGGCCACCCTTCTAAACGGCCAATTTTTCATGGCACGGTATTATCGATTCATACACTTAATGGTAAAATAACCTGTATCAGCGGCCACCTGACACCATTTAAACGGCCACCAAGTGAGATTGCCCCTTTCACTTTTTCGGGAAATTCTACTCACTCCATGATTTAAATTTCAGACAAAATCACAAGGTCAGGTTTATGTTTGGATATCACACAAAGGAATAACATGAGCAGTCCATTACCGGGGTCCCCCCCCTTTTCTAAGAAAGATTAAATCTGTTATATC
>CM063510.1:6824269-6829269 GCA_032207245.1 Pardosa pseudoannulata | reverse complement strand
TAAGGTTTTTGACTGTTTATATTATTTCTTGAAATCAATTCAGTAATTTGATATATAATAAAAGATAAACATATAGAATGTATTAACCTCTTGACCGTGGAATATATTTGAGAAATACATTCTAGAAATGAAAAAAAATTATCTTTTTATATGTCCTTTATTATCACCAAATGTTAAAAATAGATTATTTAAAAAAAATTCAATATGTTAAACAAAATAACTATTATCCGCTATATAATAATGACCTAAGTTATCTGTCCGTCTGTCCACGTATTTATGGACCTGTAAACTATTGAAGCATCCATATTAGATTCTTGATGATTTAGGGTTAGCAAAATTCAAAACGAGTTCAAAAACGTTCGAAATCCACCCCATCCCCCCTTGTCGATTATTTAATGCCACTATTTTAAGCCATATTTTTAACAGTTAAGAGGAGGCGATGATGAAATTCAATTATTTATTATATGATAAGTAGATGAAAATAACATATTTTTTCCAGTTTTATGACGTCAATCCTTAAACCATCTGATTTTATTATTTTTTATTTTAAATTTTTTAAATATCGTATGCATTATTTTCATACGTTTTATCACTGAACTTAATAGTTTTAAATTTAATCATCGATTTTTTTTTTTTTTTGTAATCAAAATTTTATCATCAGTATTAACAACAATTTTCTTAAATGTCTAGGAGTCTATTTCACGGATTAATAAATATCTAACGTTTAAGATATATATATATATATATATATATATATATATATATATATATATATATCTTTGAAAATTAAGAACTTTTTTCGTTTTGGGGTTTGTTTTTTAAATAACCACATGGTTTGCAATCGAATCTCTCAATTTTGGACATCATTCATATATACCGCCAAATAATCTCTGTCAATATTAAAATCTCTGCTGTCCATCTTATCACGTAATATGAAAAGATAAATTCAAGTTATCAACTAACATACTGTCAGTAAAATATAAACAAATTATTGAGCTTGTACCAGATAATTCTCAGCCAAAAATAAACCATTTTTTTTACCGGCCTCATAGGGTACGTTACAAATCTGGAAAAATTAAAAATTTTACTGATCCCGTGGTATGAAGGGCTATATGTTAGTATTCAATATTTTCATGTATAAGGAAAATGTTAATGAATTACAGTAATTTTTGATTGAATTACAGCAAAAGAAACAAATGACATAATTTTTCAGATAAATATAATAAACTAATCAGCGACATTATGCGTACCAACTGACATATTTTCCATGTCCTTTATTTTCAATGCAATTTCATGAATTCTTTACGAAAATTGACAAATGGTGCAAAACTACAAAAATTATCTCGGGAATTTACCATCATTTATTGGTAAAATGGTAAATTACGTATTATGCATTGAAAGAACAGAGTTCGGTTTGCACGGAATTCAAACATCCATTTTTCTCTTTACCGACCCCACGACGGACATTCCATAATTGATGTATTTGCATTGCCCGAACTGTGTTCCGGCTTCACAGGCAAGGGTTTAAATAAGAATATGTGTTAAATTTTTACTGTGGTCACAATATAAGAATAATACAATAATTATTTCTTGCTTATAAGACATTTAATAAAGACTTTTGTCTATATTTTATGATTTTTTATTGAGTTGCCTCTTTATATACGTGCTCTTATCTACGTACGTCTCTTATATACGTGCATTTCTATACGATGCATTGTATGTATGTAGGTATTATTTTAATTTTCAAATTGGTGTCTCAGCTGTGTTTTGCAGGAGGTAAATATATATGGCTATACCGAAAAAATAGTATTTCTAAAAACCTTACAAATATTATTTAGTAAAAATGGAATTATACAATGGAATAAAATCATATTTTATCTTTTACTTTTATCTCCTCAACAATCTCTTTTAGAGTCACAGTACTTTACAAGATATAAAATATTAAAAATTTTTTTTTAAAAAAATTCATATTCAAATAAAATGTTCTACTCCATTTTAAATTAGTACTTTACAAGTTTTTTTAATAACGATTTAATTTAATAATACCATGTAGTGTATTTCTAATACCAAAAAAGGAAACAATAAATGTAAAATTAAAACTCACTAACCAGCAATATAAGTTTTAAATAAGCCTATTAGAAAATTATTTTTATTTTATCAAACTAAAAGTAAGATATCAGTATATAAAGTAAATTATCTGTTTTATTCTACAACACAAAACTTTAGAGCTGCCTGTTCTTAGAGTTTATAGATCTAAAACATAAATCTGATATTAAATAATAAATATAATTTGTAATAAAGTACAAATAATCCATATATATATATATATATATATATATATATATATATATATATATATATAGCAATAATTTTTGCTTTGTTTTTTCTAAAATATTCTCCAACAGGAAAACTGCATGAAAATAAAAGCAGAAATTACTTAAATGTAATTGTAAAAAAACATAGACTGCAAAAAATGGACAGAAAATATGGATGGGTAGGTATAAAAGTATAAACAATCCGTACCTTTATGCATCTATGTTTGCAGCTATAGTTTATTTGGGACGATTAATTTTTTAATTCGAACAGTATGCATATTATATAAGAAAATGATTTTCATTTATGGTTAATCTTATAATTTAATGAATATATATACTATGTAATAAAATCTTTTTTTCTTTGTTTTTTTTCTTTTCATTTAATCTCATGATACAAATACCTATGTTTAAAGAGAAAGCGTTTACTATTGGCTAAAGAAGTACAGACAGAGGCTGAATTAAGACTGTAGAGTGTGTGGAGTGAAAAATCAGACTTACCGCGCAAAACCCCAACGTAATTTATGAACAGAAATTATTAAATTAACAGTAAAATATGTAAATATGGGAATTTTATATTATATATATGTATATAGTAATAATAAATATAATATATACTATACTATATAGTATTATATACATACTAAAGTAATAATAATCCATATATTTACACATATATAGTAGTTATAAGTTTTTAAATGATTAATATAAATAATAGGAATAAAATAATTATACCGGATAATAAAATCCTTTCTTTTCTTCGTTTTCTTTTACAATATTCTCCTAGAGAAAAATTTCAGAAAAACAAAAGCAATATGTGCTAAATGTAATTGTAAAACAGCACGGACTGCAAATAAACGGACAGAAAATAAGGATGGGTTGGTGAAAAAGTAAAAATAATCCATATCTCTATACATCTATATTTGTAGCTATAGTTTCTTTAAGACGAAAAGTACGTGAACTGTGTCCGAAAATATTTAGGAGGAAAGAAAACTACTTCATACAAACAGAAAAATGGAAGAAAAAGCTAGTATAGTGGCTTTCGAAGATTTAAGACATGACACATGTGTGCAGCTTTGTTTTGTTCATATTAAAAAAAATTCTGTAATGGATAAAATAAAGTTTTGTCACAGGTGCATGTCTCCTTTTAGAGTGGTATTTCGAATGTAAACAAAGTCTTTATCTTTTATAATGCTTTATGCTATTGATATTTTTTTTTTTGAGAAATACGTAGTAAAAGAGAGATAAACAATATGTGTTATTTAATTCCATGGAAGCCGTTAAAATACTAACATGGAAATCCATATAATAAATTTTGCTTTTTTACTAAACATGCTTGTTCTTTTTAATTTTATGTGTTGTATCATTTATTATGGTTTAATACTATGTTTTAAGCAATAAAAACATAAAAAATGTAGTTTTTTCAAAGCCCACATTAAATATGAAACAAGTAACGGTATACATGTTTTGTGATGTTTGTGGACTTGTTTGATTGGTTATAAATACAAATTTTTGAATTATTTACTAGCGTTTATACACACACACACACACACACACACACACACACACACACACACACACACACACACATATATATATATATATATATATATATATATATATATATATTATATATATATATATATATTGTATATATATATATGTATATATATACATATATATTTATATACATATATATATATATATATATATATATATATATATATATATATATATATATATATATATATATATATATATATATATATATATATATATATATGTATGTGTGTGTGTGTGTGTGTGTGTGTGTTACGGCCAAAGCCTGAAGTTCGGCCAGTTCCCGAATTGACCGGCCAAATAGTGAAATAGCCTATATCGCCTCAAAATTATCAGCCAATGTCCGATCTTTCCTTGATTTCGGGGTTTAGCCAGCCATGTCGAGAACTGGCATAGGGAGGTCGACCAAAATTAGAAGAAAAAAGTCATGAGCAAATTTTGGGTGTTTGCATACCGTTATGGTAATGGTAATCACAATATAGCTGTCACAGAAAAGTTTTCCGACGAATTTGCCCCTCTTAGGCACCTAGGATCTGACCTTCGGAACAAAGGCCAAGGAGATACGGCGGCCCTAGGTGGGTTGTAGTCTGAAGGGAGAAGTTTTAGTGAGTAAGGACCTCACAGTACCAGAAAACTCCTGCTCTCTTATTAATATTTCCTCTTCCCTGGAAAAGATAATCATATTATCTACTGAATTAGTTTATTACAAAAAATTATCAGCATCATCACTTGTTACAATAAGATGAACTATTATGACATTTCGAATTGCACAGCAGTTTGTTATTTTTACATCTGCAGCGATTCGTTGAGCCCTTGATAGTGCAACTGCATCGAGTGTACCCTTGGCCGCCGGTCAGTGATTGTGAAGAAGTAACAGTTCTTATGAACTTTCCTCTGTGCCCACGGATGTCAATGTAAGCAGTTTCCCGTGCAAAATGGAAAACTCACTTCCGGAGTACAGTTGTTTAAGAACACAATATTCTGTTCCTTGCTTGTAGAAAGCCCCCTCGATGTTCATGACAACTGCAAGGACACTTCGTGGATTACCGCGACCCCTGTCAACATCTGTCTTACTTCAGTACATCTAACATTGGACAGATTGTTCCGGGCACTTTGGGAAGTGGCTGG
>CM063510.1:6784269-6814269 GCA_032207245.1 Pardosa pseudoannulata | reverse complement strand
TTAGTGTATTAAAAAAGTAGGCCGTACTGTTATAACCCAGTCTGTTAGGTTTATATTGACGTAAAGTGATAAGTGCAATTCTTTCAGCTTAACGATGGAGTTTGTAAACATTTTAAAAATATGCAATAAATTTTGAAATTCACAGTCTGTTTCTATTTTTCTAAATTAAAATAAGCGATTATGTAACATTGGATACGTAATCTCCAATCCTAGTTAAGAATCTAATTAAAAAATATTTAATTATTTTTTATTCATAGTAGATTTTGGCTTTTAAATAACATAAATATTTACCAGTAAATACAAAAAGACAAATTACTCACATTGAAACTTTTTACACAGATATACAGACATACACACACACACACACACACACACACACACACACACACACATATATATATATATATATATATATATATATATATATATATATATATATATATATATATATATATATATATATATATATATATATATATATATATATATATATATATATATATATATATATATATATATATATATAAATATATATATATATATATATATATATATATATATGTATATATACATTAAAACTAAATACCGCCAATTATGTCGTATTTTAAAATAATTAGCGGTAAATACCACGTATTTATGTAAATAAGAAATTAAAATTATTTATTAGAGAGTTTAAAAGTTGCTAAAATTCTGTAGATTAAAAACTTTTAGAATAAATAACACCTTAAATCAACAATAATAAAATTTGCAAAGTGTGACACAAACATTTGTATTTACCATGTTCTAAAATTTAATTTACTAATATTAATGACATAGTTAAGATGAGAATAGAAAGTTTATTTATCTCCAAACTGAAGCAAAAGTTTATTTTCTAATATGTGTAATTCAAAAGTTATAAGGTTGGTAAATTTATTATTCCTTTGATATACATATTTTATAATTTTTAAAGAATTATTTTATTTAAAACCACAAAAAATATCTATAATATTTATATTAGAATATTAGAATAATTATATAAAAATTATATTAATAACGAAATATGCATACATTTTTTGGTAAAATTAAAAAAAATACTTTTAAACAACTAGTACAAATTTTATTCTGAAAAGGAAATTTGTTATTTTATAATGAACAGAAAAAAGCGATTGCAATAATAAGAAATATTTTTTCACTTGTTATTATCCCTTAATTATGCTTGATTTTATTTTCTTTCCCTCAATGTTTTTGTGTATTTCATTATTGATCAATGAATACGAGAAAAAATGTGTAATATTTCAGTCGTCATATAATATAAGGCTAACGTTAAAACAATTTATTACTTCGTTTCGATTGCTTTTAAAATGAGAATTATTATTAATGCATACCCAAAATACCTTATTTATATTCAGTGACTGCTTCCGGATAAGATGAAAGTTATGAATATATATGATGAAAAGTTGCCTGCTTTCGGATAGAACCTTGAAACATCAATGCGATGACTAATTATAACTACGCTGAATCTTTTGATTGTTTAGAGTAATAATGATGCTTTGACTATGAAATATGCGGTAGGAGTTATAATTTTTCGAATTACATAGCTAGTATGGATATTTATAACGGTTCCGAATTCACTTTGAGTAATAGGTCCCAGTCTATTTTGCCTTCTTGTAGAAAAATGTAGACCCCACTGCTATAACCCAGTCTGTTACATTTATATTGACTTAAAGTGATATGTGCAATATGTTCAGCTTGACAATGGAGTTTGTGTAACATTTTAAAAATATACAATAAATTTTGAAATTCAAAATATTTAATTATTTTTTATTCTTAGTAAATTATGATTTTTAAGAAACATAAAATAAGTATCAGTTATTACAAATTGTCAAACTATTCACATGGGAACTGTTCACATACACACACATATGTGTATATATATATATATTAGAACTAAATTCTCGCATTTATGCAAATTGTATGTACTCGTATTTGCGTAAATTTTATGTACTCGTATTTATGTAATTTCTAAATACACGTATTTATATAAATCAGAAATTAAATATTTGTCAGATAGAATTTAAATATCACTCAAAGTCTGTAGATTAAAAATTTTTGAATAAATAACACCTTAAATCAACTGTAATAAAACTTGAAAACAATGACGCAAACATTTGTATTTAACAATCTCTAATATATAATCTACTGATATTAATAACATAATTTAGATTATGAGAAAAAAACGATATTTAGCTCCAAACTGAAGCAAAAAATTATTTTCTAATTTGTGTAATTCAAAAGTTATAAGTTTGGTAAATTTATTATTTATTTGATATATATATTTTATGATTTTGAAAGAATTATTTTATTTAAAACAACAAAAATATTTATAATATTTATATTAGAATATTAGAATAATTATATAAAAATTATATTAATATTTAAAAAATATGAATACATTTTTTTTGGTAAATTTGAAAAAAACTTTTAAACAACTAGTACAAATTTTATTCTGAAAAGGAAATTTGTTATTTAATAATGAACAGAAAAGCGATTGCAATAATAAGAAATATTCTTTGGTTTGTTATTATCCCTTAATTGTTCTTGATTTTATTTTCTTTCCCTCAATGTTTTTGTGTATTGCATTATTGATCAATGAATACGAGAAAATAACCCATAATATTTCAGTCGCCGTATAATATAAGGCTAACGTTAAAACAATTTATTACTTCGTTTCGATTGCTTTTAAAATGAGAATTATTATTAATGCTTACACAAAATACCTTATTTATATTCAGTGACTGCTTCCGGATAAGTTGAAAGTTATGAATATATATGATGAAAAGTTGCCTGCTTTCGGATAGACACTTGAAACATCAATGCGATGACTAATTATAACTGCACTGAATCGTTTGATTGTTTAGAGTAATAATGATTCCTTTGACTATGAAATATGCGGTGGGAGTTTTAAAATAATGATAACAAACAATGAATTTATGATCTAATTAAAGAATGAACAAACCTTTGTGATGACTTGACAAATTGCGTTTATTAGGTATATGCGGTAACTTCAGAAAGTGGATCACAGTCGTTAATCGTATTTAAATAATAAGCTCAGTGATAGATCTATTGTTACACCCCCCGCAGGTATTAAATTCGGGACTGTGTTGTTATGGTAAATTATCGTGAAGTCTGAAATTAACTGAAAACTATGTTCATTAACCCGAGCATCGAAACATTAATTAGTCTGATATTAAGAGCGTCAGGATTAATTAGGAATAGATTCGAGATGCATTCGATATCTGGATTAAAACTAAAGCGATATCCATAACGGAAAATTTCGGAATTTTGACTGATATGCTGATTGATCACCTATTACGCAATGACAAAGATATCGGAGAAAGGTTAGAACTAATTCATTATTTGCAATTGAATGAAAGGTACTTCTTCAATCTAATTATCCTACTGTGATGATAGCTTTTCATATAATACAGTTGGGAATGTATTGGTTTCTCTTGTTTACCTTGGAGTGATATGGGAAGTAGTCACGTAATATTTCTTGTTTGTTCTCACTATTAGTTTATATATGTGGTACTCGGTGTCCTAGCTGCATGCTTAAAGTTGTTTAACGATATTTTATTCACAAATAACATTTATTTAAATTGACGGGAACATAATAATATATATTAACATGAAGATGATAAATCCCAGCAGCAATCCCCTATATAATAACAGCCTAAATATATTTGGAAATTTGTTGGTTTGTTCTTTGTGTGTTTGTTTATTATACATAACCACACGGTTTGACTAAAGAATTCAATGTGATTCTAAACTTCATTAGGATCACTCTAGAGGAGTATGACGATAAATAAATTATTGAGAGTGAACAGATATTCTCAGCAAAAAAAATTTTTTACCTGTCATTAGGTCTTAACAGTTCTGGAATATTAAAAATTATATGCTAGTTAAATAATATGGTCACGTATTATATAGCTCTTTATCTTAATTAGCACATTATAGTACTTACTCGTTCTGTTCCTATAAACGACGTGAGCCGAGAACGACCTTACTAGCCCAGACTCCCGTAAAACACATACGCTTTCTTATCTGTTCTCTTCACTTCAAATCCTCTTTTAAAAGTGCACTGCGGGCATAAACTCTGCCCAATTAGATTACTCGTTGGGTGTACATAAGAGCTGCCCAAAGAAGCGTTCCTGTACGATCCTTAGTTTAAGAGAAAAATACGAAAAACAAAATATGACGTCACTACCGGTGCAAGAAAAAACACTTTATTGAACGTATCAACCGCAGTATATGTACGGGCATACTCCCTAACAGTTCGTAAGGCCTTTCTTTATAGGCAGTACATCATTACATTAATCACGAACGGAATACATGGCCACCATACGAAGACTAACGGTAGCAAGATGCAGCCTTTTCAATACCAGTTCAACGGGGGCTTAACCCATATTGTACCACACCAACTAAATATTTCTGTAAGTTATTAAAACTTAATCCATATCATTAATATGGTGTAACTAAGTATATAAAACCAAAATTTTGAAAAAAATATTTTTAATTTATGTAATTGGCTGTCCTATAAATAGGACAACGGTCCATTACACTACTAAAACTTAACCAATATCACTTACATTACATTAGGCTGATTCATAGATAAAATTTGGGTAAACAGTTAAAACAAAGTCCAACATTACATTTTAAGCATACTGTTTAGGTTTCTCTTGCAGTTATGAACTCAGTAAGAGAGTAGATTATCTTCAAAATATCTCCAGTTTCTGAATAGAATAGTCATCTGTTTATTTTGTGTCCAGAGTGTGTGAACAGGTGTATGAACTGGTTTCATTGAAAGATAAGAAAATAATGTGCCTATCAATGCAATATCGAATTCATAGAAAAAAAATCAGGATTGGACCGTCGTCTTAATTTTGCACCTTTTTTATACTTACAAAATACACATGTAAAATGTATTTTTCAACAAAAACTTTCAGCTACATTATTAGCTCTGTTTTTAAACTAAAAGTAACCTTCACAATGTTTAAAAAATAATAATAATGAATATAAAATTAAAGATTAAAAAATAACAATTTTTAAGAGGTAGCTGAAAATAAATTTTACAATACAATATAATTTGATTTCTCAGTTTTTTTTTTGTTGTTACTATGCTAAAGTGTGTCTATTTGAAAGGTGTTAAAATAAAATCTACTCAGAAAATATTTATAACTTTATTATTAAATGGAATTTTATTTACTGTCCTGTTTCTAGGACAGCGGCCCAATATGGGTTAATGTCATTCCATGGCGAGCGCGCATGCATGACGCGATATTCGCGGCAAAAGTTTTAAACATTATAGTCTGGTATGATATGCAAATACTGTTGTTGATATGCCTAATAAAGTGTTTTCTTGCACCGGCAGTGACGTTATTCTTCGTTTTTTATATTTTTCCCGTAAACTATGGATAGTACAGGAACACTTCTTTGGGCAGTTTTTATGTACCCACAAAGATTATTCTAGCTGTGCAGAGTTTATGAAGTTTTGTTTTGGTTCAGAGGTTGAAGTTCAGAGTTTTCCGGCACCCTCTATATATGGGTACACATAAGTTTATATATGAAACAATATTTTGTGTCCAAGCTATAATGTTTTAAGCTCAATTTGGTTTTTTAACACTACAAACCTAATATTCCTTTTACTTTGTTTTATAATTTCCTGTTCAATGTTTACCGTAAATTAAAATATTACATTTAATTATCCTATATATGAGCACATGTGTTTGTAGGAAAAATTTTAAATTCAAATTTTCTAACAAATAGAAGATAATCTTTATTGTTTTATAGCTTATCCTATATAAGTGCATGCAAATGTATGATCAATTCAATGGATCATACAATTCGATTAAAATCTCATACTAGACATCATTTTTGTAAAGTGCGTAAAATATTTAGTTTTTATTGAATAGGAAACGATAGAAGAAATCGATCTGATACATATTCTTAAATAATTTTTGTCGAAACTGAAATTTTTTTGTCTTATATGAAATTCGAGTAATTTATATGTGTGTTATCATATAAGTGTATGTTTGTATATATGTATTAATTATATAATGTCTACAGATTTTCATTACAGTAAGAGATATATGTTTTACTACGATACACATTGACTTTTTTCTGTCATTTTTTATTGTTTATTATAAAGGTTCAGCTATAATATCAGTTCAACCATAGTAAAGATAAACGATTATTTTCAAAAACATTCATGCTTTATTTTCAAATATAAGACTGTTATTTATGTATGAGAAACAAGATACTAAAAGTCATAATTCTATCTTTTTACTCTTCACATTACTCCAGTGCTATTGATCGAATTTCTATATATACTCTATTAAAAGATGAAAAATTTAACATTTCATTAAATTTGATAAAATGTTTTAAGCTCAATTTGGAGATATAACACTACAAACCTAATATTCTTTCTTATCATTTTCTTCTTTTTTAAGATTTGATAATTAATGTTTACCGTAAATTAAAATTCTACATTTAATTATCCTATACACGTGCACATGTAAGTATAATAAAAATTTTAACTTTAAATTTTCTAACAAATAGAAGATAATCTTTATTGTTTCATAGCTTATCCTATATCAGTGCATGCAAATGTATGATCAATTCAATGGATCATGCAATTCGATTAAAATCTCATACTAGCCATGATTTTTGTAAAGTGCATAAAATATTTAGCTTTAAATAAGTAGAAAACGATTGAAGAAATCTTTCTGATACATACTCTAAAATCATTTTTGTCGAAACTGAAATATTTTTTGTCTTATATAAATTTTGAGTAATTTATATGTGTGTTATCATATATGGGTGTATATTTGTATATATGAATTAATTAAATATTGCCTACAAAAATTTCATTATAGTTAAAGATAAATGTTTTACTACGATTCACACTGATCACTTTTTCTATCATATTTTATTGTTTATTATAAAGGCTCAGCTAATATCAGCCATAGCAGAGATCTCAATCAAAATCTAGTGATGATTTTTGTAAAGTGCATAGAATATTTATTTTTAAATTAATATAAAACTATAGAAGAGATTGTTCTGATACATATTCTAAAAAATCTTTTTTTTCTAAAATGAAATATTTCTTGATTTGTCTTATAGGAAATACTAGAAATTATTTATGTGTGTTATCATATATGAATGAATGTTTCTATATAGGAATTAATTAAATAATACGTACAGAAAATTCATTACAGTAAAAGATAAATGTTTTACTACCATACCCATCGATCACTTTTTCTGTCATCTTTTATTGTTTATTATAAATGTTCAGCTATAACATCAGCCATAGTAAAGATAAACGTTTATTTTCAAAAACATTCATGTTTTATTTCCAAATATAAGTCTGTTACTTATTTATGAGAAACAAGATACTAAAAGTCACAATTGTATCATTTTACTCGTTACATTACTCCAGTGCTATTGATCGAATTTCTATATATACTCTATTTACAGATGAAAAATTTAACATTTCATTTCTTTTACCGTTGAAGTTTTATAACAGAAAATACGATTTTTATTTTCTTCCTCGTTTCAATCCGAAATGTAAACTTTCGATGGTGAGTTTACTTTTATTGTTAGAAAAATGCTTGAATCTTTCGCTGTTTTTCGATATTCCTTTCCTACTCACGTCAGGACATCACAGACAAGTTCATGACAATTCTTTGGAGGACATCATATTCCGAAAAACAGGAAATTGAAATTGTCTCGTCGTATGCTTAGAAAATTTTCGAAATGGTTCCATAACAAAACTTGCGCATATACTAAAGATAAAACTCGCTAAACAATTCTTAAAGGGTAGTTTCCTGTAAAATATATCCCTTAGAATTAACCACGTATAAGTTCCTTTTCGCTTTTATTCTGTCCCAGTATGAGCACTTTTTTGAAAAGCAGAATTTGTGTCAGATAGTTTATATACATTCAAATGAAAGATAAAGTTTTAAGAGGACAGGCAAGTTTTAAAATTACATGTTTTAATTAAAATTTTGATAAATTTTATTTATCCAGGAAACTTCCTAATATTCGTAATCATACGTTATAATTTAGTCATTTATTTCTTTTTGAAGAACGGAATTTGTGTCAGATCTTTTATATGCATTCAAATAAAAGACAGAGTTTTAAGATGAGAAGAAAGTTTTAAAATTATATGTTTCAAGAAAAATTTTGATAAGTTATATTTATCTAGGAAACTTCCTAATATTCGTCATCAAACGTCATAATTTAGTTATTTCATTTTGTAGAAAACGGGATTTGTGTCAGATCTTTTATATGCATTCAGATCAAAGCTAGAGTTTCAAAAGGACAAGAAATTTTTAAAATTACATGTTTTAATGAAATTTTTTTTTTGAAGAACGGAATTTGTGTCAGTTCTTTTATATACATTCATATGAAAAACAGAGTTTTAAGAGAACAAGCAACTTTTAAAATTACATGTTTTGATAAAAATTTTGATGAGTTATCTTTATCCAGAAAACTTATAAATATTATAAAATAAAATATTCAGTTTTCAATGAATAGAAAACAATAAAAGAAATAGTTCCTATACATATTCTTAAATAATTTCTTGTCTAAACTGAAATATTTTTTGTCTTATGTGAAATTTGAGTAATTTATATATGTGTTATCATATATGAGTGGAGGTTCGTATACATGAATTATTTAAATAATGCCTACAGAAAATTCATTATACTAAGGGATATATGTTTTACTAACGTACACATTGATCATTTTTTGTTCATCTTTTATTGTTTATTATAAAGGTTCAGATACAATATCAGTTCAGCGCAGCCATAGTAAAGATAAATGATTATTTTCAAATATATTTATGTTTTATTTCCAAATATAAGACTGTTATTTATGTATGAGAAACAAGATACTAAAAGTCACAATTGTATCATTTTACTCGTTACATTACTCCCAGTGCTATTGATCGAATTTCTATATATACTCTATTTACAGATGAAAAATTTAACATTTCATTTCTTTTACCGTTGAAGTTTTATAACAGAAAATACGATTTTTATTTTCTTCCTCGTTTCAATCCGAAATGTAAACTTTCGATGGTGAGTTTACTTTTATTGTTAGAAAAATGCTTGAATCTTTCGCTGTTTTTCGATATTCCTTTCCTACTCACGTCAGGACATCACAGACAAGTTCATGACAATTCTTTGGAGGACATCATATTCCGAAAAACAGGAAATTGAAATTGTCTCGTCGTATGCTTAGAAAATTTTCGAAATGGTTCCATAACAAAACTTGCGTATATACTAAAGATAACACTTGATAAACAATTCTTAAAGGGTAATTTCCTGTAAAATATATCACTTAGAATTAATCACTTATCAGTTCCTTTTCGCTTTTACTCTGTGCCCCAAAATGAAAACTTTTTTGAAAAATGGAATTTATGTCAGATGTTTTATATGCATTAAAATCAAAGATAGAGTTTTAAGAGGAGAAGCAACTTTTAAAATTGCTTGTTTCAATAAAAGTTTGATAAGTTATCTTTATACAGGACAGTTCCCAATATTAGTCATCATACGTTATAATTTACTTATTTCCTTTTTTAAAAAACGGAATTTGTGTGAGTCTTTTTATACGCATTCAAATCAAAAATAGAAATTTAAGAGGACAAGAAGTTTTAAAATTACATATTTCGATAGAAATTTACACTTTTACAAAGTGTTTAATATCGTGGGGTAAAGAAAAAATAACTTGCTGAAATATTTTGCATGGATAAACGGTTGTTTTATACAAACTATAAAAAATAACGTTCTAAACTAAAACCCAGCTTTGTTTGCATAGTAATCCTCAATATATAGTAACAAACTAGAAGAAATGGGTACTAGTACATATTGCAACTAGTACATGTGGAACAGTTTTAACATATGTTCTTATATTATTAATTTTTTTAAATGTTTTTTTTAGCTATAATTATTTTTATAACATTTTATCAAACATAATTATGAATAATAGTGAAAACAGTATTGTTAAAAGTCGTATATTTAAAAAACACAGAGCTTAGATAGATTGCCCTTCTATATGTTTTGCAATTCTATATAATGTTTGAAGTAAAACGTGCTTTGCTATATAATTGGCTTAAATGATTTTAGATATTAAAAAATTAAAAAAAACCTGGGTTATTGAAGTTAATTCTCAATTTATTAAGGAGATATAACGAATTTTGAGATGACAAGTTTCATTATAGAAGCTTAATTTTGTAAAATAAAAATATTTTTCATTATTAAATTTCATTTAATTCAAACATACTCCGAAGGTTTTTCTTTCCTGTACACATATTTAGTTTCTGGTATTCTTTTATAATTGAAGTCAATATTAAAAGCTTTCGTAATTGAATTCCTGTGGTACTGGGGTAGCACTTCGCGCTACCACGACACAGGTCTAAGGATTAATCCCCAGGCTGGATAAGGTTGACTCAGCCTTTCATCCCATCAGTGGGTATAGAAACTAAGGAACGTTCTTAGGAACTAATAGTTTCCAAGTATGCGGGGTTCCATGTAAGGTTGACCATCTAACCAAAAATATGCTTCTCAATTCAGAACCTTTGGTCTCTGAAACGGACATTGGCACAGTAAAACCCCCGTAGGGACTGTTGCGTCACGGAGTTTAGATTTTAGTTTTTTTAAATTTTATTCATTAAAAGTGAACTCAGATTAATTTAATATTTTTACCACTATCTACTGATAACAAAATAATTTCTATTAATTGTGCAATCATGAAATAAGCATGGCATTAAGTTGACATGTGTACGTGTGGAGCAGTGTTCAAGAATGCACTGTCGCTCAGAAATACACTGTCGTGGTGCTTGAAGATGTTTAAAAAAAGACCGCTTATTTAACTACATTATCAATACAAATGATATTTTATTAAAAGTTGAACGATTTACCGTTAAGAGTGTACCATGCAATACGGAATCTTGTTTAATATATCACTCGACAAGTCACTGTAGTAATATAGACAGTAGATGAATATATGAAAACATACATGGATGTCAAGAAGAAATTGAGAGCTCAGTAATACTTCTATGACAAATTTATTTACTACTTATTGTATATCCTTTCTTTAAGAACGCCTCTTCCTAAAACATGACCTCAACTCATCTACAAAGTCCTTCAAACATAATATACTATATTACAAAATTAACCAAATAAGGAATTACCTAAATTACGAATATGGAAATGAATTTTATTTAAGAAAAACGTAAAACTTAGGAATTTTATGCCTCTTGATAACCTTTGATGTTAAAATGTGTTATGTAATTTTTCAAACAAATATGTGAAATAATTCGAAGTTCTGAAAACACAGTATAAAGAAAATTGTATTATTTCTAAGTATGTAAAAAGGAATTTAGATTTATTACCGGTGTGCATAGAGATTTATTTACAATTTTCTTCCAGAATTAATACCTAAACGTGTTAATTTTAATTTACAAACAACACCCTCTCCGAATTATTATAAATCATATGATTTTATTAACTTTTTAAGAAACAAAACAAAAAAATGACAGTAAAACAATGGATGCACGTGACGAGCGGTACTCAATCTCCAAAACGCAGCATCGTGGTCTGTGTGGATATTTCGAGCGCTAAACTAATTGTATGTTATAATTTGCAGGATATTCTATTCAGAGCTGAACAATTTACTGTTAAGCGCGTGTCATGCAATCCGGAAACTTGCTTAATATATCACGCACGGAGTAGCAATTGAGCGACAAGCCACTGTGGTCATATCGACTTCAAAATGGCAGCCCGATCGATATGTAACATAGAACGAACCCATAGAAACCTTTTCCTACGCCAAAAGGAAATAGTCAGGCACAGGTGCTGTCTCCACTTTTAGCAGAGATTTTGGGGAGCATAACATTTCTTGCATTTTTCTGGTTATTCTGCGAAATATCCAATACGAGCGAAGAGATAGTAGTACCTAAGGCTAAGAAAAGAATGAAACCTGGAGAATTGAATTTTCAGGAACAGCTTTTTTATGTTTCGAAATAGTTTTTCTTAGTAGTAAATCGTTTTATATCGAATTCCAATGACTATTGACTGTGAAACTGGAAGTTTTAGCTGGAGAAATTTGTTTATAAATCACCAGAAATGTTCCAGAAAAATTCTGGAATCATGGCAGGATAGAGTTTTTTTTATAAAAAATAAATGACTCTTCTAATCCTATTTATTTTAAAAAAAACTCGAAGAAATAATCGCGTGATATTCTAAAATTAAATAGTATTTAAACCTGCAGCAGAAATTCTGACTTCTAAAGAAAGCTCTTGCATATACTAGATATTTTTCTAAAGTAATGTATTTTAATCAATTATTTACTAAATTGGATATCTATTCCAGTATAAAAGAATCCTATTAAAATATTTCTGTTAGCAATATTTGTCATTACTTTTGTTCGAATGTAAACAAAAATTTTTATTGGAAATGTAGATGCCATTTATTTTAACATAAGAGATAAGCAAATAAGGAGTATTTGTAAATAACAATTCAATGCTTCATAACACTGAACAAAAACTTCATGGTAAATATTATTTTATTTATTAGTAATTATTTTTAGAATTTTTAGGCAAATAGAGAAATCGCGTACATGAAATTGGATTTTTGTACTCTAAAATTTCAAAAATATATTTAATTCAATAACTAACTATATCGTACTAACTATACCGTAAGTTTTAATTCCAGATTAAATGTAGTTTTAAAAGACAACAATTCAATTGTTTTTTAATTACTTTTGAATATTTCAATCATATATGAATTACTTATTAATTTACATTCCATATATTTTATTGTACGTAGGATCACATTCATAAGAAAAAAAACTTGAATATTTGGACAGTTTTATTCAGCATATCAATTCGGCATTATGCGCATGATGTTGTTAATTGTAATATTAATGACCTTCTGATTTGTTTCAGGAAGACTAATATCATAATAATATCCGCATTATTGATGAGATTGAAGCTAGCAGTGCTGAATTATTATACAAAATGCTTACAGGAAATTACAACTGTACATTCTGACTATGGAGATACGTCTTAAGTTTAACAAACAAAAGCTCCTCTCTTAAGGGGAGTTACCACTTTTAAGAAACATAAAAATACATGTTTTGAGACTTATTTTCAAACCTTTGTAAATAAAGATATTTTGAATCAATTTGCATGAAATTTTTACAGAGGATTTTTTAATGGTTGTTAAATGTACTCACAAATTGTCTTAATTATAAGAAATTTAAAAATTCATTTTTTATATAGCAAATTTATGACTTTTTTCAATAACGAACTTTTTACGCTTAGCCCTTAATTTGGCTAAGTCTGGCCGCTACACCGGACATGTATATTTATAACTACTATATAACATAATTGTCAGTGTACGCCACAGCGGACATTAATTATCTCAAAAATGGAAAATGATATATTTGTTTTGTTTATTTTACAGAGATCCTAATGTCTATACAGACATGGGAAAATAACAGAAATTAAAATTAAAAACTATTTAAAAATACATCTTGTCAAATTAAGGGTTATCTACTGCGTGTACACTTACTTAATAAAATCTTGATGTGCAAACATAATTTTTTATTTTAATAATTGTAATACATTACGGAAAAACCTACACCAAAATTATTTATAAAATATCAAAAAAAAAATTCAATCGAAGAGATAAAATTTAAAAGTAAAAAAAAAAATCTAATGCTTAATACTATTTATAAATCTTATAGAAAAAAATAATTTTTATCAATACTTAAAAATTTAGGTGCATTTTACTCATTTCAATATTATGTACTTACTGGAAAAATTTTAATGTAATATCCTCATAAGTTTTCTTTTTATCAGGCGCGCAAGATGCAAAATTACACTTCTGAGAAAAATGCATTTAAAGTTTGACATGAAACTTTTCTGTAAACTGAAACATACATATTAATTATTTTTCTATTAAAACATGTCTGCAGCAAATATAAAACCTTCTTTTAACTGAAGGTTTTCCTCGTTAGCCAATTTCGTAAGTTTTCTATCTCTACGAGCTTCTAATGTGGAAAGTTGTTCTATTTTTTCAGCAGATTGAATGATGTTTTTGTCCATCTCTGCAGCAAAGGACCTTGCATAATTACTTGTTTGGAATCCACACCTATGCATTGTGTTTAGTAACCCAAATATCATTAAATAATACTGTAACTTTTTAAATTAATTTAATACTTTACGATATCCTCTCGTAAATATCTTACTATATGAATAAGTCAATTTTTTAACAAAGGTTGGTTGGTTAGTTGGTTGGAATTTAGTGGCGCTAATTCCTGAAAGGACAAACTGCGCCAAACAAGACGATAATAAAAAAATAAAGTAACAGATAAAAAAGAAAATAGACACAGAAGAAATCAATTTTGAGGATGAAATAGAAGAAACAATAAATTAAACGTTAAAAGTACATAAAAATTAAACAAACGGAGATAGGAAAATCGCATATATATACAAGATAGATAATTACAGTATAAGAAAATTAAAAAACAAAATTGAAAATTGAGAAATTGAAAGTCAAAAAATTGTTAAATTGAAAATTAGTAATTAAAAATAAAGATTAACGTACAAAAAATCACAGAATTCAGATTTCATAATAAAAGCCTGTACAGCGAAGAAAGGGAAACAAGCCTGGATGTGGTGTTTCACCGATGATTGTGTCATGATTCAGCGATAAATTTTTAAAGAATTTTATATACATTGATTTGAGACAACAACATGATGACAAAACGTGTGCGACTGTGTAAGGTGTTTTACAATACACACCCTGTGGAGGATCTTCACCCAGCAACAGATGGGCATGGATGAGTCTGCAATGACCCACTCGAAGATGAGTGGGTCATTACTTATAGTCTTGTCTCTTAGAAGGGAGTTGGGGTCACTTGGTAATATTTAATTTCACTTCTCGCAATTTATTTGACTACACGTTATTCCAACAGTTCTGCCATTTAGCAGGTATTAATTCTTTAATATAATTTTTTAAGTCAGAATAAGGAATACCAGAATTAATGTAATTAGTAGCAGATTATTAGCAAAGATGAATTCATTTTAACCAACTACTTTTATTCCACAAACTAATGATTAACACAATATTATTCAAATAATATTCATATACTGAAAAATATATCATATACTACTTTAAAATAAAAGTTTAAATGTGAAAACATTTTTTTAATAAAATTAAATTCAGAGTGATTTGTATTATAAAAGAGAATGAAAGTTTACAGAACAGTTCTGTGTTTTACTATCCTCTAATTAGTTAATTTCCTCTCACTTTTATTTATTAAAGCAGTTTTTAGTGGTAAAATTTCATATACACAGTTCTAATTCTTAAGCAGTTCAAGCCTTTTTATTTTCTTTCTAAATTATCGGTATTGATATTTTGTTGTATTAATGAGTCATACCTATATCTAATCAAATATCGTTTACTGTTCCAACGAGAATATATTCATCCTCTTCTCCAGAGCATATTTTATCATTTTTCTCGCTATAAATTGTTTGAAAACATGAACTTTAACATTTTATCCTCTTGAAGTAAAATTTGATAATCTTTTTTAGCCTTTGAATATAAAATAAGTTCTTTATCTCCATCAAACCATAAAATAAGTAAATTCAGAAGCAGACCCACAAATATTACACATTTTATTCATAGGTAATTTCCATTTTAATGGAATATATATATATATATATATATATATATATATATATATATATATATATATATATATATATATATATATATATATATATATATATATATATATATACATATATATATATATATATATATATGTATGTATATATATATATATATATATATATATATGTATGTATATATATATATATATATATATATATATATATATGTATATATATATATATATATATATATATGTATATATATATATATATATATATATATATACATATGAATATATGTGTGTGTGTGTCTGTAGTCTGTATATATGTATAATATCTTTAGTTAAAAGGCAATATATAAGTATAGTTACCTCTTGGCAAATGTGGCGAAATTATTGTCGATGTTAGCTAAAACAAATGTTAAGCTAAAGAAACTATTAATGGATAAGTATTAAGGGAATTTAATATATAAGAAAAGAGTTACTGAAGGAGAGTTGTTTACCAATACATTATAAATCAAAGTACAGATACAGATTCTGTGGCATGGCGAGAACAGGTGAAAAAGTTACGCTACCATGCGTACAGCTCTATCGTCAATTTGGGGATAATACCCTATTCTTGTGTCATACCCGTTAAAATTTTAAACACTTTTACTTAAAAGTAGAATTACAATAAATGAAATTTTCAAGCAGATCGGAGTAAAACATTATAGATTAATTTTGAAAGTGTTTTGTCTCTATTTATTCTTTAGGTCCTCTTGCAAAAGAAAAAAAATGCAATTTTCAAATCGACCGAGGAAATTCAGTTTTGTTAATTGTTGTGATCCTGCAATAGCGAAGTTAAAATAATATTATCGTAGATTCCGTATCAGTACCTTTATAGGCAGTTTTGGTAATTGTTGCTATCTTGCAATAGCACAGTTGAAATAATATCATTGTTATAACTCGTATAAATTCCTTTAAATAGGTGTTTGCTGGTTATTCTGAAATAGTAAGGTTAAAAAAATAATATCATTGTAACAATACCTTTAAGAGGCAGTTTTGTTCATTGTTGCTATCCTGCAATAGTGTAGTTAAAATAATAATATTGTAGAATAAGTATCAATACCTTTAAAAGGTACTTTCTTTATTGTTGCTATCCTGATATATTACAGTCAAAATAAAATCATTGTAGAATCCTTATGAATGCTTTTAAAGGCTGTTTTGTTGATTGTTGCTATCCTGCAGTAGTACAGTTAAAATAATATCATTGTAGAATCCATAAGCATTGACAAAATTAAATTTAATTTAGACCTTAATAAAGTCTTAATGTACTGACATATTTATTGCAAAGAGTTTTAAAATAATTTTTAAAACAAAAAACCTTTTGTTTGTAGTCTTCTTTAAAATATTATAATTTTTATGCTCTAAATATGTAATTATATTGTCTATTTTAACATTACATATTTTTAAAATCAAATTTGTTAGAGTGAAAAAGGCATTTAAAGTTTTTATCAATGATGTTTTAACCATTTTATACATTTTAGAAAAAGTCATATGCAATAAATGTACACAAGTAATGAAATGTGTAAGTCAAGGCTATACTAATTCATGTCTCTTATTTCTTTTAATTCTGTTTATTTTCTAATATAGATGTAAGTATTTAGGGGTTGACTGAAGAATCGGGTTCCTCGGCCAACTTGGCGATAATGGTTTAAGTATGGTCGCCTAACATTTTCTCCTGATCTGACCTTGTACAAAGAATCTGTATCTATATTATAATTTATCTGTTATTTGTATCCAACTCTCCTTGTGTCACTCTTTTCTTATACATTAAAAGTGTGAAATGCTTAAATTTAGATATGATAAACCGTTAATGCTTCACTATGGCTGATTTTAATAATTTGGAGGTATTGTTTTTGTTAAGTGATAAGGGATTAATTTCCCTTAAATATAAATGTCCGGTTTTCAAGTAGATTTCTTTAATTAAGTAAGAGTATATAATTCTATTACGATAGCGCACTGTGCATTATTTAAAGTCTAGAGAAAAAGCAAGAAATACAATGTTTGGATGGATTATCTTTGTGTTTTAGTAAATATCACCAATATTTTAGCCCGATTTTCCAAGGGGATCCCAATTCTTCATAAGTCCCGTATTTAGTGTATTTTTAAAATACAGTTATACAAAATAATAGTGAGAGTTAATGTGGTTTTAATGTGGAATTTACAATTCACGATAAAAAATATGTAATTCAAAATTTATCTTCAGAAATAGAAAAAATGACTTGGAAAAACAATTTTTTTAAATTAAAGGATAAATTTCAAACAGTGAAATAAATTAAAAACATCTATTTACTTAATTTTTAAAAGAAATAAGTCAGATTATGCAGTCTCTATTTAAATCTGAAATATTAAATTTCCTAAAAAAATAAAAAAATCACCCATATGGGTTTTCATTTATATATTTGACAATGTAGTAATTATTATTTTCTTTTAATGAGCTCCTCAATTACAAAAAAATAAAAAAGTATAGATTTTCTTTTTAAATATGTCCTACTTAGTAATTAAGTAGAGCTTTTAATTGAAACCTAATTCCTATTTTCGGGTAAGTTTATCTTAATACTTAAAAAATTATAAAATGTAAATCATTTTTAAAAGTGTTAATTTATATCCAATAAGAGGGAGAGATATTTCATTTGTTTGCTTTTATTAAAATTAATTACTGTTCAAGGAAAAAATTAAAACTTGTTCCAATTATTCAAATGCATATTATTTAGTAAGCGTGAATTTAAAATGATGTTTGGTATTCCAAGGAAGGAGAAATTAGAATTTTATAAAGTGCAATTAAATAAATATAACAGATTTCATCATTTTCGTTCCGCTATAGGAATTAAAATAATATAAAATGTTTATGATGGAAATTAAAAGTTCTGAAAATAAATTTTAAGATTCAATAAAACTTACATTTGAAGTTGTTTATTTGCAATACTTCGTTAATTGTGAGTAATATTTTAAATTTAATTAATTATCTCTTTTTATTATGAGGATAACTTGAAATAATAAATTAGTTTCCCTAGTGTTAGAAGGGAAGAAAAATACCAGAAAATATCTATAAAATGCAAAACTTATACATTGATTCCTGAAGAAAACAAACTGTTTAAAGATAGACGAAAACATCCGTGAAAATTTTGAAATGAAAATGAAATTTTCTTTGTTGGGTAAATTGCTTGAAGGCTTATTCAAAAAGCTAAAGAAATCTGGGCTTACAAATCTGCTTTAACATATCTCCGAAATGAAGACGGAATGTTAGAAAATATGTAAATAACACGCCTCAAAATATGTTATCAAAATTAAACCTATAAAGGATTATATATATATATATATATATATATATATATATACATATATATATATATATACATATATATACATATATATATATACATATATATATATATATATATATATATGTATATATATATATATATATATATATATATATATATATATATATATATATATATATATATATATATATATATATATATATATATATATATATATATATATATATATATATATATATATATATATATATATATATATATATATATATATATATATATATATATATATATATATATATATATATATATATATATATATATATATATATATATTCATACATCACTAAAATTGCAAAAATCATTATGGTAACAATATAATTTAGTTTTAGCCTAAGGTTGATAATTATTCATTAAATAAAACTGACTATGTGTGTATACAGTTATTATGCACGGATAGCGTTCAAACAGTATATGCTTTATTACTATTCAATTAAACTGTATTCAACCAAATCATTATTGTACAAAATATATAAATGAAAAATTGTACAATAATGAATATGTTTCTCTTCAACATTGACAATATTTACAAAAATGCATTTTTATTACTATTTTAATATATTTGTTATAAATAAAATATACTAATTTTAAATTCCTAATGTTTACTTATAGTAAAATTCGAATAATAGAATGTTGAAAATTTGGAGAGATCGTTTGGCTATTCAAAGGGAATTTCAAGAAAACGAATATTTTCTTAAGTAGTATGAAGCTCTAAGTGTAAAACATTTTTTCTTAATTTAATAGCGAAATCATTTTAAAAATTAATACCTGGGATAAAGATAAATTATTCTGATTGCAAGCTTTAATTTCATTTATCATTATATTGCTTGCATCACAGTTTATATGTGTAACGTAAGTCATATTAAAAATATTTTCGAATACTAATTACCAATTCCTATTTTATCACCATTAGAATCGTTTAGAAAATGTTTCTACTCAGCATAAAAAAATGCAGTTTCATAGGCAATATTGTGAGAGTTCAAGTAGATGTCATATTTTACATGGAAATATTTTATGGAAAAATCTTTTATAATAAAAAGCTGCATTTTCTTAAATTATCGTGAAATCGTTAGACAGAAACTATTTCAAATTCCTTTTTTTCTAATTCCATTCTTTCAAGATGTTTTGTTATCAGTTAAAGCATGAAATTATGCTTCGCTTTAAGTATGTTTTTAAAAAATTACATAAAATATTAGAAAATACAAAAAGTTTTTTCAACGTTTTATTTATTTTTACATCTTATATATTTGATTTAAACATTAATCTATTAATAATTCAACTTCTCTTTTTTAGTATTTAATAAAATTTTATAAGTTATAAAGCCCCCATAAATTACATTTGAAGATTGCTTCATTTGCCCTGATATGTATGTGTGCATGTGTGTGAGTGTGTGTGTGTTTGTGTGTGTGTGTGTGTTTATTTGTGTATTTGTTTAGTTGTGTGTTTTTCAGAGCGCTTACAGTTAGATTAATAAACAGATTATGACAGAATGGCTTTGCTAAGTTCTTAAAAATTATATTCCTAAGCATTTAGCAGAAACTTTTAAACAGAAGATTAATTTAACTTGCCAACCAGAAAATAATGCTGTTATATTTATTATATCTAGCGATAAATTAACTGAAATAATACTGAGATAAAAATTAAATTGTTTTTTGTGTAGAATTTCAATTGACTATGTTCAATATTTATTATTTCAGTGTTATAAGATACATGAAATATGTAAAAAAAACTTTTCTTGTGCCGTCTTTAACCCTCTAAGTGGTTCGCACGTACAATTCCGCCAAACCGATGATGTCTTCAAAGCGGTTTCACGTACAATTTTCGACCTCCAAAAACGTTCCGAAAATGGATGTAATGTACATATCTGCCAGTGTTCTCCCCCATGGAATTTTGAGATAGGAGGGTCATGTCGATCGTTTAGGAACTGTACCCCTCCTTGTCTGACATTTATTGAGGGATGCACCCCTACTCCCTGATAGCTTTTCATGGATTTGTAAATCTCTAATTCGAAGTATTTCATTTGCAGCAACAGATGTATCTCTAATTGCACCACTTAAATATATTGGATGACTTTCGTAAAAAAAATATAAATAATTCTCTTGAAGAATATTTTTATTTGTACCTTTAGACTCCATTATTTCTTATGGGATGATCGTCGAAACTTGACAAGCTTTATGTGTATTAGAAATTACCAATCTATAATATCTATTTATATATCTATTTATAACCGGAAGTAAAGGGAGAATAACGAAGGTGGGTTTCCCGTATTACATTGTAGTTGACAAAGGGTGAAGTAAAAAATCATAGAACGCTTTGGCCACTGACACAATAAATCTTTAGCGTATTTTTGGAGACTTTTTTCCCTCGGTGTGTTCCACTCGGAGGGTTAAACAATTTATTTTGCAAATCATTGAACAAAATGAAATAAAAATGTTATATTTCATTCTAGAGAAAATTGCAAAATATATATTTCCTATTATATAAGATTTAAAGAAAGTATTCAATGTTATAGGAAAAAATATATTCCCAACTATTTTTTAGTCGTTATTATAAGGTTTAAATGAAAATACTTTCTTTTAAACCTTATGTATAGATGAAATTATATTTTTAATCCACTTAACTTTTATTCAGGTGTCAAACTAAGACAATATAAAGAATTTCTCACGAGCGTAAAAGAAATAAATAAATAATGCAACTCTAAAAATTCAGGTCGGAAAGAGACGCGGAAAAAATAAAGTAAAATCAAAAGAAATGAAATGCATTTCTCATGTTTCAAAGTATTAAATAGAATTCTACCATGAGTGAGATTTTGAGTTTTTGATAATACCTTATCATATCTGCAGATCACGGTAAAAATATTTTCAGAACCCGCATCACCTCAGGAAATATATTTCTAGAAAAGGACCTGAGAATTTTGACATTTTTTCTTCACATCGTTTCAGACATCAGATTATGAAATCTATTTTTGCTTGAACCTTTTACAAAAGAAATCGATTTTTTACGAATATTTTTGTTACTTTTTTGAAAATTGAAAAACAAGCGAAAAGTGAACTAAATTTTAATTTTATAAATTTTTCCTATAATAGTTTTTTTTCTTCTCAACTCAGCTTTGGGCCATTGCTTTCCCTTCTTTTAGTATTTAGTTACGAAACAGACGTTGATTTTACTGCTAAAGGAATTCTGATTTCGTTTTGACTTTCGCTAAATTAAATGTGCTCTTACCCATCAGAAGAGAAAGGACGGGTCAACGATGAATCGACAATGTCCTTTTTCATTTTATTTTACGACTAAACGTAGAACATATACAAAAACAACAGCTACCTTATCCTGATCTTCAGCTAACCAGAAAATCCTTTCCTATTAAGCCCTCTAGTAAAAATTTTAATTTAAATTTTATAATTTTCTGCTATAATATTATTTGTTCTTCTCAACTCAGCTTTGCTCTATTGCTCACACGTCTTTTAGTATTTAGTTGCGAAATAGACGTTGATTTTTCTGCTAAAGGAATTCTGATTTCGTATTGACTTTCGCTAAATTAAATGTGCTCTTACTCGACAGAAGAGAAAGGAAGAGTCAACGATGAATCGACAATGTAATTTTTCATTTTATTTTACGACAAATCGTAGAACATATACAAAGCCAACAGCTACCCTAATCTGATCTCCAGCGTACCAGAAAATCCTTTCACATTAAGCCCTCTTGTAGCAAAAAACTACAAGGGTTACAACAAACCTAATTGCGTTAATTAGCACTTAGATTTAAAGCATAAATACTTAAATGCATTCTAAAATTGTTCAAGATCAGACTTCCCCTTCTTAAGTATTTCCTCTTAAACATTCTTTACTTTTTTGGGAAGAAGAATTTCTAATTTGCAAATTTTATTCTCCTTTTAGTATTTAGTTAAAGAATTCTTACATAACGTAGACTTAACTAAGCTTTTAAGGATTTTGGTAAATACTGAAACCAAATATTTTCTTCAGCCCTGACGCAATTGCTCTAGATATATTTAAAAAAACTTTGCCATGCTAAGTGCCAGATCATTTTATTTTAAAACAAAACGTAGAGCATTTACGAAAGAAACAGCTACCTTATTCTAATCTCCAGCGTACGAGAATTTCGCATTAAGACCTCTAGTAAAAAATTAAATTAAAATTTTATAAATTTCTGCTATAATATTCTTTTTCTTCTAAATTCACCTTTTGCCTATTGTTCACACCTCTTTTAGTATTTCGGTATGAAATAGAAATTGGTTATTCTGTCAAAAGAGTTCTTATTTCGCATTGCGGTTCGCTAAATGAAATGTTCTCTTATCCCTTAGAACAGAAAGGACGGGTCAATGATGAGGCGGCAATGTCCTTTTCCATTTTATTTTACGACAAAACGTAGAATATATAAAAACCAACAGGTACGTTATTCTGATCTCCAGCGTACCAGAAAATCCTTTCGCATTAAGCCCTCTAGTTTAAAAAAACTACAATGGTTACAACAAATCTAGTTGTGTTAATTAGCACTTAGATATAAAACGTAAATACTTAAATACATTCTAAAATTCTCAAGATAAGACTTCCACTTCCTAAATATTTCCTCTAAAACATTCTTTACTTTTTTGAGGAGAAGAATTTCTAATTTGAGAATATTATTCTCCTTTTAGTATTTAGTAACGGAATTCTTGCATAACGTAGACTTAACTAAGATTTTAAGGATTTTGGTAAATACTCAAACAAATATTTTCTTCAGCACTGACGCAGTTGCTATAGATATATTTAAAAAAAAAAAACGTTGCCATGCTAAATGCGAGGTCAAAAGAAACCTTCAGAACAACAGCTGTATCATATCCTCATCCTCTGGATTTATTTATTTCTATATACTTCCTATTCCAGAATTCTAATCTTTCAGAATCATTAGACAAAACAGTTAACACGATTTTATTAATAGTAAAATTATATTTTAGATTATTTTTTTTACTTTCAGAATATTTAGTTCCATAAGAGCGTGTCGCTCATAACTTCATCAATAGATAGTTCACAGATTCCTTCTTAATTGCACGTGTTCTTTAATCATTGGAGAAGAATACTTTATGGTTATATTATTTATTCGATTTGTTTTGCTGTGTTTAAATCAACAATTCTAAAATGAGTGCCACGCATTCGAGCCGTTTTGAGGCAGTGTTTCTGTGAAACCATCCAATAGGACTAAAAATGTCTTGTGCAGCTACAGCCCGGTACATAAGAAAGTCGGTGTCATTCGTGAAGAAGTGGGTAGCACGTTATAAAGTGGTACAAAATGTTGACAACCTACCGGAACGGGGAAATCGCCGCTCAACAACAAAATCGAATGATAAAGTGATTCTTGCATAATTGATAATAATGGGGGCTGGACAACTTAAGAGATGAAATGCATTTTAGTTTAATATATATACTACCCGGTACAAATGTATTTTTAAATAATTCGTTTGTATTTTCAGAGAAATAGAAGACACACTCTTATGGAACAGACTGCACCATAAATCATATTGCAGTGATGAAAGAAGAAATTAGAAATATGGTTATGACATTATCCTTTTTTAGCAATTTTACAAAGATTTTCATTACATCACTTACCGGAAGAGATTTTTGACACGGTAAATGAAGCAAAGGAAAAGGCTTTATCCTGCTTAAAACTGGTCATAAAAAGCTATATAAGAATTTTATCTTACTAAACATATATATGAACTCTGTACCGTTTTTATCAAAAGGTTATTTTTCTCCAGAACAAAAACAGTATCATATCCTCATCTGCTGGTTTTAACTATCTATATATTTTCTATTCCAGAAAAAGAAGCTTTCAAAAACTTGAGATCAAAAAATAATCTACTAATTTAATATAATTTTATAAGTAGCAAATAATATTTTAATTTACATTTTATTTACTTTCAGAATATACCATACATAACACTGCAATGATGAAATAAGACCTAAGTAGTACTCTTATGACATCATCATTTTATTACATTATGATTTCAATTTTCATTAAAACAATTATGGTGAGAGACTTATGATATAGTAGATTTTATATGGGAAAAAGCTTTAACTGCGTAAAATTCATCATAAAAACTAACTATACACGATTTTTCTCTTGCGAAACACAAATATGAACCTTTACCATATTTATCAAAATTTATTTTGTGATGAAAGAAAACCTAAGAAGAAAACTTATGACATCGCCATTTTATTACATTATGACTTCAATTTTCATTACAACAATTATGGCGAGAGATTTTTGACACATTAGATTTTACATGAGAATAAGCTTTAACTGCGTAAAATTCATCATAAAAACTAACTATACGCGACTTTTCTCTTGCGAAACACAAATCTGAACCTTTACCATATTTATCCAAATTTTTTTCTTCTACAGAACTATAGCATTATTATATCCCTATCCACTGCATACATTTATTTCTGTACACTTTTTATTTGACAATCCTAATCTTCAGACATTTTAGTAAAACAATATTCTTCACACATTTTTACAAATAACAAAATAATATTTTAATTTTATTTTTATTTACTTTCAGAATTTACCATTTTAGGTAACCAACCACGTTCAAATAACGATTTTCGCGAAAAATACCGGAAAACATTTTATTAGTTTATCTTAAAGATCAGTCCTTTAGCTTTCGAAAACAGTTTTCAGCTTGTTTCTAGAGTCATTAGAAGTCATGATACTGGTGTTTAATAATTACCGGAAGTGTCGAAAAGATACCGGAAGTGATCGGTTAAAAGGCTTGACTTTGGGTGTTAGCATGAAAAACGTCGAAAATAGAGTAATATAGATTCTAAATAAATAAATAAATTACTTCATATATCTGAATGATTATCAAATTATAAAACACTTAATGAATTTATCCAGGAAAATCTTTAAATTGAATTTCTGAAAAACTGTGATTTTTTGCGGCATTACCACACCTCAACAGTCATAACTTCTAAAATAATTTTTAGAATATAATTAGAACTTAACTGTATGTGTTTAGTGATATAATGTATGCGTTGAACCTCAGGATTAAAAATATATTCATTTTGAGATCAGTTAAGGGCATTTATGTTAGAAACTTCATTATATATATATTTTTTAAATTTTGCTCTAAATTACTTGATTGGCTATAAATCATTCATACTTTAAAATATTTTAATTTGGGAAGTGCAATGCATACATAATGAATATACGTCTACATTTATCTAAGTAAAAGTGATATGTTTTGAGTATTTTTTTAGTTAGGGGTAAAGTAAAAAAATGCTTGTTTTTTTCTCTCTATATTTGCGAAATTTAGAGATATATATATATATATATATATATATATATATATATATATATATATATATATATATATATATATATATATATATATATATATATATATATATATATAATATATATATATATATATATATATATATATATATATATATATATATATATATATATATACATATATATATATATATATATATATATATATATATATTATATATATATATATATATATACATATATATACACATATATATATACATATATATATATATATATATATACACATATATATATATATATATATATATATATTTATATATATATATTATTATATATATATAATATATATATATATATATATATATATAGTATATATATATATATATATATATATATATATATTATATATATATATATATATATATATATATATATATATATATTATATATTCATTTATGCTTATTTTCATATATTTTTATGTTTTATAACATTACTGCAATAACTAAAAAATATTTCCATAAAAACCTTATTTAAAAATTTGGCTCCAAACGGGGTCGTATACCTTAACATATTGCAATTATAAAATAAAAAATAATAAAAGTTATTTTCATCACAGCAATTATAGTGCGAGGTTTTTTACACTGCAGATTTTTAATGGGAAAAAGCTTTAACCTGATAATAAGAATTGATCATAAGAACTAACTATTTTTTCATACAAAACATAAATGTGAACCTCTGCCAAAGAGTTATTCTTAACCAGAACTACAGCCTTATTATATCGTCATCCACTGCATTCTCTTTATTCTGCAAGCTTTCTATTCCATAATCCTAATCTTCAGACCCTTTACTTTAAAAAAATAATCTTGATATATTTTTACAAATAGTAAAGTAATATTTTAATTTTAATTTTAATTTACTTTCAGAATTTACCATTTAACATATTACAGTTTTAAAAGAAGCAATAATAAATCCGATTATGGTAACTTTTTGTTAGAAATCCTCAATGATTCCGTAAACTATGTTTTATATAAACTTACCAACTTAATTCACCAGCAAAAAAAATATATAATTTCACGCTCTCCCACCTTTGAAATTTTTCGTACTTTGCAGAAAATCCAGAAATAGGTTTATGGAATCGTACTTAAATATTTTATACAGTAAGTACATCATTTTATTTTTGTTATACGCCGCTAAAGCTTCTTAGATGGCAAGGATTTTGGTGACCGAAAGTGAAGGAAAATAAAATATTTTATCTCTGTAAAATTTCAACATTCCGTTCTTTTTTAACTTTTTTATTTTACTTTTACGACCATGCACCACAATGCAAATACTCCATTTTTTTCGTTTGTTTCGGATAGCAGCTGCTTTTATCCCTATTTTTCCTGTTGGGATTAAATTTTCACCACAGTTTTTATCCCCTTGAAGAGTTTGCAGGCAGTAAATTTTATTTTTATTTAACCGCACTTCTTGAAATATTCTATAAACTGTTTAATGTGAGTAGTATCTCGCAGAACTTCTTTATCATAAACTCAATTTTTTCTCAGGTATTGCAGATACATGCGGAATAAAAATTTTTATTCACAGATCTGTTATTTTTATTCGCATGAAAATGAATTATCTCGAAGTATGTCAGTGTACGTTATGGATAGGTAAAGAAAATGGCTGTTTCTTCAACAATATTAAGCGGAGTTATTGTCTTTAAGAACATAAAATATAAAATAAAATATATTTTAGCTATACATAGTTTCGTCATAAAAGAAATATAAAATTGCTTTTTTAAATGTAATACTCTCTTTAAAATCTAAATAAATTTATTGAATTTTTCAGTCAATATACCGAATATAAAAACGAAATAATTTTTATAATAAGACCTCAAAACTTTTATGGTAAATTTATATTAAATTATAATTTACAATGATGATTATACGATCGTGTGAAATAATTTAATACACTGCAAACTTTTCTAATAGTTTTGTTTTAAAACTGGACAAATCTATATCCGGTTTTAAAAAATTAGTTTATATTTATAATTTGACTTAATCGCTATTGAAACATTCTTAGTAACTTTGAGATTTTACTTTTGGTGAAGTTACCTATAAAAAAGTTTTACACAAATTAATTCATAGAGGTCACGTATATGAACTAGTGGTTTTAAAGCCAAAATGCATTCTTTTGTTTCTTCATATTTTTGCCTAATAGGGCTCCGTTTTGTGAGATAATTACGTCGTTGAATAGGAAAAATTTAATACCTCTCCGTGATTATTTCTAAAAGCAGGCTTTCAGCTTTATGCACACACAGACACATATGTATGTGTGCGTGCGTGTGTGTGTAATGCAAATAAATTAACACAAGGAATTGCAAAAGTGTTTTATTTAAATTAATACTCATTTTTAAATCTAAATCAATCTGTTTAACTTTTCAGTCAATATTCCAAGCATAAAAACGAAACTATTTTTACAATAAGACCTCAAAATTTTATCATACATTTATATTTAATCATAATTTACAATGATGATTTTACGATGGTGTGGAAAAATTTTACTACAATGCAAACTTTCTAATAACTTATATTTTAAAACTGGACAGATCTATATCCGGGTTATAAAACATAACTTTCAATGTTTAATTTGACTTAACTGTTACTGAAACTTTCTCAGTAACTTTGTAATTCGGTGTATGGTGAAGTTAACGTATTAAAAAGTTTCACACAAAAAATTGATAGATGTCACGCATATGAGCTAGTGGTTTTAGAGCCAAAATGCCTTCTTTTGTTTCTTCCTTTTATAGCTTAAAATGGCTCCAATTTGTGACATAATTACGTCGTTGAATAGGAAAATTTAATAGCTATTCGTGATTATCTCTAAATGTAGTTTTTCAGCTTTTATATTAAATTATGGTAAATTATATTAAATTATAATTTAGAATGATGATTATACGATGGTGTGAAAAAATTAAATACATTGCAAATTTTTCTAATAGCTTTGTTTTAAAACTGGACAAATCTATATCCGGTTTTAAAAAAATAAGTGTGAATTTATAATTTGGCTTAGTTACTATTGAAACTTTTTCAGTAATTTCAAGATTCGATGTGTGGTGATATTACCTATAAAAAAGTTTCAGACAAATAAGTTGATAGAGGTCACGCACATGAGCTAGCAGTTTTAGAGCCAAATTACGAACTTTTGTTTCTTCATTTTCCATTTTGTGAGATAATTACTTAAACGAATAAAAAAATTTAATACCGCTTCGTTATTATTTCTAAATTCAGGCTTTCAGTTTTATATACACACATATGTGTGTGTGTGTGTGTTTGCGTGCGTACATATGTAATGCAAATAGATTATCACTTAGAATTATGAGTTTGATTTTTCATACAGTTTCGCTACCGAGCATTTAGGAATAGTGTATGAGACTTGATATGTTAGTTAACACGTGTATGAAACTAGAGGTAAATATTGAAATATCGTCATTTTATTCTACTTTAGTCAATACAGCTATTGAGAATTTGTTTTATCTTACCGATACAGGTTTAAACTCTAGACACAGCCTTAAGCGATAAGCGCCTTAAAACTTAAAGAGCGAAAGCAAGTTGAAAAAAT
>CM063510.1:6776769-6781769 GCA_032207245.1 Pardosa pseudoannulata | reverse complement strand
TTAAGTATTTAATTCCAGTTTTTGAACTTGCATTGAAGCATATGATAAAAGCAGAAAAAAGTGGAAAGATTTTTAAGCAAAATGACTTTATTTTTATTAAATCATGCATGGGATATATGTTTTTTATGTAGTAACCGTAAGTTAAAAAGTTACAAAGCAAAAACATGATTATTAAGAATTAATACAATTTTAATTATGAAAGATTTAAGCGGATGAGAATCATTATAATTAATTGAAAATGAGTGTTTTTATTTCTAAAAATATGCTGTAGAAATATATTGGAAATCTAATTTGAGTCTTTAAATTTACGCCATGTTGAATTTATTAGATTTTTATATGAATTTTCGCTATTAAAAAATATTCATAGGATTGAAAATACTTAGCTCAAAAATATTTGGCACAAATAGAAATAAATGTAGATGAGAATGTTGGTAATTATCTGAAAATGAGTGGTTCTATTTCTAAAAATATGCAGCAGAAATATATTGGAAATCTAATTCGAGTCTTTAAATTTACGCCATGTTGAATTTACTAGATTTTTATATGAATTTTCACTGCTAACAAAATAGTCATATTATTGAAAATAGCTCAAAACTATTTGACACAAATTTTAATTATGAAATATTTAAGCGGATGAGAATCATTATAATTAATTGAAAATGAGTGTTTTTATTTCTAAAAATATGCGGTAGAAATATATTGGAAATCTAATTTGAGTCTTTAAATTTATGCCATGTTGAATTTATTAGATTTTTATATGAATTTTCACTATTAAAAAAGTAGTCAAAGGATTGAAAATACTTAGCTCAAAAACATTTGGCATAAATAGAAATAAATGTATATCAGAATGTTGGTAATTAATTGAAAATGAGTGGTTTTTTTTCTAAAAATATGCGGTAGAAATATATTGGAAATCTAATTCGAGTCTTTAAATTTACGCCATGTTGAATTTACTAGATTTTTATATGAATTTTAACTACTAATAAAATAGTCATAGAATTGAAAATAGCTCAAAATTATTTACACGTGACTATACATATTTACACGTGACACTTTACTATTGACACAAATACAAATATTATCATCGTATGAAGCTTGCTGGGATATACTGTACACGGAATTAAATAGAAAAATGAGATCACAATATGAAAGGGCCATACTACCTTTAGAGTTCAAAATCTTCATATCAGAAATTTTCATTTAATTCATTATAAAGCTACAAATATTTTTCTGGAATTTAATGAAACTCCATTTGAATTTTCCATAGTTATATATTGTTCAAAGTACCTCTTTTGGGGTATAGAAATTTAAAAATAATTTTTACTTCAACAAAATTTGTAGCATTATTAATAGATATAGATATAAATAAGAACTTCTGATTAAGAATTTCGATTTAATTTTGGGACAGTCATAGCTTTTATGGTTATTCTATTTATAATAGTGCTGTATTATTTTGGTAAAATATTATAAGATTTATATGTTTGTGAAGTCCTGACTCGATAAGGGCAAAAACAGAGCTGACCACATAGTTTTAATATTAATGAGAAAATGTCAGTTAATAACAAAAAGATTTAAATTTAATACAATATAATTAAAATTTTGATCAATTATATGTATGAACTATTTACATATGAATAACCAGCGCTAACGTACATTAAAAAAAAACATAGTTCCTGTTCTAGAACAACAGTTCTTCATTTCGCTCGTCCATCGTTAATCTCGATTACCTTGCAAGTCTCTATTTTCTGTTCATCGCAGCGACCTCATTGTGTTGTTAAAAACAAGCTTATGTTCAATCCTTTTGTTACATAATGATTTCTCTAAAATGTATGTAACAACTTATAAGTATTATAAAAAATAAAATATTTCAATTAAAAATATTTTGTCATATAAAACTGGGTACAAAAATACTTATCTCAAAATGTGCTATCATTTGATAATAACTCTTAGGGCAGTTTTATCTTTTAAGAATAAAATATGAAGAATTGAAAGACCATTTTAGTTGTAAAGTTGTGTACTATAATAACATATTTCTAAAATAATTTTTCTAAAATGTATATAACACCATATTAATATTATAAAAGAATTAATATATCAATTAAAAATATTTTGTGATATAAATCTGGGTACAAAAGTACTTATCCCAAAAAGTGCTATCATTTTTCTATTGATAACTCCTAGGGTGGTTTTATCTTTTAAGAATAAAATATGAAGAATTGAAAGACCATTTTAGTTGTAAATTTGTGTACATAATAATATATATCTAAAATGATTTTTCTAAAATGTATATAACATAATATTAATATTATAAAAAATTAATATATCAGTTAAAATATTTTGTAATATAAATCTGGGTACAAAAGTACTTATCACAAAAAGTGCTATCATTTTTCTATTGATAACTCTTAGGCCAGTTTTATCTTTTAAGAGTAAAATATGAAGAATTTAAAGACCATTTTAGTTGTAAAGTTGTGTACTATAATAATTTATTTTTAGAGAAAAGATTGCTTTCATAGTATATTTGATGGTAATTCTTACAGTAAATATGTCTGCAATTTCCATTTCCTGTTTTAATAAATAGGAAGAAACTAGTTGTATCTTTTGAGAATAAAACATGAATCATGAAAAGAACATTTTGGTTTTGGAGTGCTACAGTCTACTTTTTGCAACACGAGGGCTAAGGAGACCGGGACCTACTGCTTAAAGCCAATTCCGAACGGTTACGAACATCCATGTCATAGTGGGATTCAAACCCACGAACCTCGGTACCGAAGGCCAGCACCCTAACCATTCGGCCATGCCAAGACTACAAAGAACATTTCAGATTTAGTTTTAGTGTTTTGTTGTATTGTAACGTACTTTTAAAGTGTCTAAAATTAAAAGAGTTTAAGAAATGTCTCAAATTTTTAAGGACTAGAGGACAAAAATGGATAGCTGGCTACAATATTATAAAAGGTCAATATTCATATTATTCTGTAAATAGGACAGATATACCAGAATAAAATATTGTGTCAGAAGTGTCTCAAATTTTTAAGGGCTAGAGGGCAAAAATTGATAGCCGGGCTACAATATTATAAAAGGTCAATATTCATATTATTCTGTAAATAAGACAGATATACCAGTATAAAATATAGTTCATAGTTTATGTAAAATTAAATTTTCAGTCATTCTAGAAGCGTAAAACAGCTAGAAAGCAAATTGTTATAAAATACATTTACAGACTTCACGACTTATTGTGTGCTTTAATTGGAAGAATAAACATGAGAAATCAGTAAAAGAAAACATAAAAAATATTTTTTAAAAAATCATGAAAAATATATCATGTTCCTACAACACAAATTATTTTGCAATTATGTAAAAGACTCAAATTAAAAATGGACAAAAAGCTATTATACCACAAGCAATTCAAATTTGAAGATCACTGAACAGTCTCTTCCTATAGATAATGAAAAATGAGAAGAAGAAAGAGAGATACCTAAAGATGATATAAAACGATTAATGTTATTAAAAGATTAAAAAAATAATAATTATTTAGTTTGTGTTGTCAATAGAAACACAAACTCAAACTAAAGAACCAAACTTAGTCAATTAAAGTACAGACAGAATTTCACAACCAATTCCTTTACTGCTAATTACAAAAGGTAAATAAAGAAGACTAGCTGTGGTTTTTAAAGGAAATTTACTAGTTACATTTCTAGTCACTAGTTTACTAGAAATTCCTCGACAAAAATACTTACTATAGAATTTTCTAATTCAAAGAGATGTCGTGGTCCATTAAAGTGGAATTGAAGACCACATGTGAAAGCTAGTTAGAATTCTCAACTTAAGAGAAATGATAAATTTATTTTTTAGAGAATAGAAACACAGTTTCTTTCCTGGAATGTGTAATCTTTAAAGCCATGATCAAAATATCGTTCTGTGCCATTTCATTCAATTTTTAGCAGCTGTTTGGGGGACACTAAACTGTGACAAAATACCATTTGTTCAATCGATATGTTATTTTTTCACAAAAAAAAATATATATATAATTCAATATATTTTTCCGGAAAGTAAAACGCTCAAATCCTTTTGAAATATATCTCGAAACACACGGCTGTTAAAATTCAGTAAATTCTTTCCCTTCCCGTATTAAGAAAAAGTATCGAGGCATACACATTAAGGAAAAAGAAAAGCCGAAAACAATACATTCCGCCTTTTAAAATTTTGTTGCATAAGAATTGATTTCTCTTCAGGAAAAAAAGGGACTTAAGAGAATATAAATGTCAACCTCTTGGGGGCTATCACGTTGTATTTCAACTTGCTTCCCAGGAGTGCAAACACATCTTTCACAAGAAATAGTCCTTTGCGGTCGATGAACATTTGCAATGTCCTCCTAAGAAAACAAAGTAGAGAGATGTATGTGTGGTGGTTTTTCTGGTCCATTTTCACCAGACCGAATGGTCCATGAAGATACAGACATTTACAGCAGATGGTTCTACGTGTTTTCGCGTTTCTATTCATTTTATTTTAGTCGAGCCATAACTTACAGCGTAAGTAGCTTTAATAAAATTTTCAGATAAAAAGCATGCTTATAAGAAATAAATATTTGTTATGCTGCTCTAAAAGGCTATCTGAGGTACTTGTGAAATCGCATAAAATGCATCTTACTGTTCTATGTAGTTTAATTACTTTCATTTCATTTCATTTACTTTATATAAATATATATATATTATATATATATTACTATATATATATATATATATTTATATTTATATTTATATATATATATATATATATATATTCTATATATATATATATATATTTATATATATATATATATATATATATATATATATATATATATATGTATGTATATATACATATATATATATACATATAATATATATATTTATATATATATATATATATATATATATATATATATATATATATATATATATATATATATATATATGTATATACATATATTATTATATACATATATATTTATATATTATATA
>CM063510.1:6749269-6771769 GCA_032207245.1 Pardosa pseudoannulata | reverse complement strand
TCTTAATTTGCAGGAAAAGTGGCATGATGGATTTGATTACTTTAATAAAATTACATCTTTGGAGCTAATGTGTTTTAATGTCCACTGCTTAATTTTCATTTAGTGTTAAAAAACTGTTCTGTACTGCTTTTAGAATAAAATATTTCCTACATCATTAAAATGGTCTAATTTTAAGAAACTATATACTTAGTTTAGTTACAAGCAATTATTTTTTAAAAATATTCAAAATATATACACAAAGTAAATAAAATAGAAATTATCTTGTCCCTAAAACATTTTTTTAAATTTATATAATAAAACAACATTTTCATTTCAAAAGAAGCTAGTTGTCTCTTTTTACCATCGAGGATAAGAGAGGAGCCTCGAAGATCTGAGCATTATAAAAAAACGAGCATATAGCCCGTCATATGACGTGATCTATAATTTATTTTATTTCCCAGAATTGTAAAGTATGATGAGGCCATTGAAAAATATTTTTTTTGGCTGAGAATTATCTATTACAGGCTGAATTATTTGTTTATTTTATTACTCCTCTAAAGTCTCCCAATACTGTGAATGGAGTTTAAAATCACGTTGAATTCATTTAGAAAGCTAGTTGATCACCGCAGAATGTAATTGGGTCAAAGAATTGGGTCTGGGGAACATCTTCAAAAGTTTGCCGAAGTTCAACAGCGATACTCGGAAAGCGATGTCAAATAGTGAAGGATACAGTTGAATCTCAAATAGCAAGTGAGCTAAATCAGTGATACAGCGATCAGTGATCAGTGATTAGGCTGTTTGAATGTTCCTGAAAGTTCAATGTACATTGATTGAAACAAAGAAATCATTAACATTGAAAATCCCGATTACAAGTCATTCCAGTTCACTGCTAAATGACTATGTTTCAAACATAAGACACGAAAACAATCGAAATAAATATGCTACATCCCCAACTATTGGAAGGACTATACGGAGAACCATTTCTCCTTTAATATTTAATAAATATTGTTCTATTTTACAATTATGCTGACTAAAAGTTATTCGTTTTAAATTTTACTCGCTTTGAATTTTGATAACCCTAACACATTAAAAATCCAATAAGGATGTCCCAATACATTTCAGTTCTAACAGCTTAAAAAATACAATGACAGACGGACACATAACTTAAGCTGTGATTATATAGGGAATTCCACATAAAATCCCCCAATAAAAATAAATTTTTCAAATTTACAGTAGTTTTCTTATATGTCTTCTAGACCCTAATAGAAAGACTATGTTATGCAGTGAACTGGAATGACTTGTAACATGCATTTTCGAAATTTTTTTGTAATATTTCTAGGACAAAGAGGTACTTTTAATTTATTTGGGTTTCAGAGAACCAGTGCATGCGTATACACTTTTGAATTTTTATTTAATGTTTGTAGTCGGAGGAGAGATGGTGTTAAAAATGCATAGTTATTTAAGGCATTGTGCTTGGATACATTTCGAAACTGAATTGTACACGGAGCGGGCGTTTTGTGCGTAAGTTTAGTTATTCAGTTAAGTCTCAATAGAACGGAAATTATTTAATTTTTTAACCACTTTTCGTATTTTATATTGAAATATTTAATCAAATATATAAATAGGTCTGTGATTGATAGTTCGAGGGCGTGGAATAAGCTTTTCATCATCGGTCTCTTCGAAATTTTCACTTTCGATGTCACTATTACACGAAACATCTGATAATGCGTCAGCAAAAATTTCATCATAATTATCTTCGTTAAATTCACTCCTTTTCGCAGGGATAAATAAAAAGTTAATTTTAAATCTAAATTGATTTTTTTAACCAACCTTCCCGTTCCATGGTTCCGCATCGACTGATGTAAAAACTAGTTTTTATTACTCTACATTTTTCCAATATCTATGTAGTAGACAAGAACATTCGGCTTCGTTTTAATGTATATGCCGTTATTTTTGTACCCACAAACAAACCGTGTTGATACACTAACCAGTACTAGTATGTGTCCCGCGCTCAATCGTCAATCGTCAAAAAACGTTCTAGTATGTGTCCCGCGCTCAGTCGTCAATCGTCAGAAAACGTTCTAGTATGTGTCCCGCGCTCACTTGTCAATCGTCAGAAAACGTTCTAGTATGTGTCCCGCGTTCAATTGTCAATCGTCAGAAAACGTTCTAGTATGTATCCCGCACTCAATTGTCGATCGTCAGAAAACGTTCTAGTATGTGTCCCGAGCTCAAATATCAATTGTAAGAAAACGTACTAGCACGTGTCCCGCACACAAAGTGTTAATTAAATTGATGAAATATGAAGATAAATTATAAAGATCTGGTATAAGTTTCTAACTTGTGTGTGTGTGTTATGTTTATGCTTTCGGAATGCTAATAAAAAGATTTGCAGTTTAAAATACTTTTAAAAATCAATGTTTCAAATAATCAGAAATATACTGTAACTGTTGGGGTAAATTTCATGGATGTTTATTCGTCCAGATCGAACGACAAAAAAATATATACAAGGCATTAAAATCAAATTTAAGAAAGCATTTTTAAACATAGTACGTCGATTTTGCTTACCAACATATTTATTAACATCAGAATAAGAGATAAGGCAAAAGCAGAGCAAGCCAAGGAGCCTACCGGGGAAGTTAATTTATATCATGGCTGACACAATATATTTGCATAAAATGAAATGCGGTTATGACCGAAATAATTTGTATCAATATTTTCTTTTTATCGATGAACCTTTCCAACAGTAACATGTTAATAAAATAGTTTTGGTAATACAAATTTTCTCTTCATCATCAAAATTAATTTTGTTGGTATTTGGCTGAGAAATGTGTCCCGGCGTTCTCGTGTATCTGTAAGTCAAGCAAGCACTTGCGGGTTAATATTATAAACATCAATTATATAAATATTTACTATTTGTTTTAGATAGCAGAATTAAGACTAACTATTTTTAAACTTACAAATTCTTAACAGTTCTTTTTAATTTATTTTTAATTTTTAATTTATTTATTTTTTAATGCCAAATATTTTAAAGTTTTGGTTTAGAAAATAAAACATAAATTCCTTTTAAATTCTTTACAAAAATTTATTTTTAATATACAGTTTTTAAAGTTATTTTAAAGTTAAGATTTTTTTATTTGGTGTAACTTTATAGTATTTAACAAATATTACTTAAATTGATAAATATAATATTTTAAAAATTTATTATGCTGTATTAAAATATTTGTAAAAGAATCATTCTATTGAAGATTAATTCTCTTACAAATATTTAAGCAATTTTTTTTTAATTTTATGTAAACTGTTTAAAAGTATATATAATGAATGTATCTAAACGTATTTAGGATTGATGAATCGTCTGATATTTTGTTACGTTTGCATTTTATTTAACCTCTAACATTATATTTTTTAATTTCAATGTATTTCAGCGTCATTACCGCTTTATTATTTTTTTTAATTCATTGAAGAAAATATGTATATTTACTTGTTATTCCTAGAAATTACCCAACCTAGTAGTAACTTAATAAATACTTTATTTTTTATTAGAAATTTCTGTTTATTATACTTATATTTCTTAATTAAAGTACCACATATAAACAGCACTAAAATCCATAAGCGGTACTTATATCTGCATTAAAATAAGAACAAATTTGTTTTGTTTGTTTATTTTGAACTAAGCACTGAAAAAAATGTTGTCCTTAGAATTTTAATTACCTGAAAAAAATAATAATTGATTTTAACGTATGTTATTATCGGTATCTTTTCATCTGAGAAGAGTGAAGAAAATAATATATATACTTAATATTTTCTAAAAAACCCCAATATGTTATTGAATTAATAAATATTTAAATTTTTATTGACTATTTATTAGAAAATTTGTTTGATTTTCCTGATAAGTATTTAAAATTATAAATTTTATAATACACTAAATTAAAGAGGCATTATACTTATTTTTTAGAAAATATTTAAAACTTTTATGCGGCTTAATTATTTGATATAGTTAATTGCTATTTTAGTTTTTACAATAAATTTTTAAATCGAATTCTTTTATTGATCACAAAAAATAGTATGACCTAAAGATAAATTTCGAAAATGGACATTAATTAGTATAAAAAAAACGATTCAAAGGCATTGAAGTACCCTTGAAGTTAAGGTCCTTCACTTTTATCTTAGTATATTTTGCGTTTCAAATTATGGATGTGAAGTATAAGAAATGGCTTAAAGTAATGGTAATTTAAAACCTTTAATGCTCGTATGAGAGTGTAATTAAATTCTACTTGAAAATATAAAGTTAGCTAGTTGAAACTATCTTCAGTCATTATAGTTTGAGAATTTTTCGGTTAATTGAAATTTTGAAAGTACCTTTTGAATGTTACATATATTAGTATCTAGATTTTTTTTAGACTTGGTGGGATTTTAATAGGTTTTTTTTATCTTATAATTGACTCCAGAGTGAAATATATATCCTTTGTAGTGTGCTTTTTTTAATATTTCCTGAAATAGAAGAATTTATATAGTTATGATTGCTGTTTTAAAATATTTCCACAGGGATTTTTGACGATGTTATATAACTCGTACTTCTTTATGTTTATATTCTTCTTCAATATTTATGTATTTTATGATACATGGTTATATAAACCGGCTTATTTATGATGACATAAGATATATTAAATTATTTGATAAATTCAGTACTGATTTATTTATTACTTCATGATTTATTTACTTATATTTCCATATCTGGTTCTAATTATCAAAGTAAAAAAATGTCTTATACCATACGTCCATTACATATATCATACTTGTAAATAATGCATATTTCTTTATTATATTGAATGACAGTTGTATTTAAAGAAACAATATATGATGCATAGGATTGTTTTGATGGACTAACTTATATTCGTGAAACCTCGTTTGTTTATAGCATAAAATTTAACTAAAACTTGTCATAGAAAACAAAGAAATACTTTTTAAATTTAAATTTTATTTACATTTATTTCAAAAATTCATTGTCTCTAATTTCGGACTTTCTAGTATTACCATATTATTTATGTAATTAATATACAATACATTTTTAATATTATTTTCTTGATTGTTCAATAACATATGATTGAAAAGCTAAGTAATATTATTTATGTACGCTAAAAACGTTTGATATGTCAATAAAATATACATTTGTCTAAACTGGGTTATAATGAACTATATAAAGAATAAATTTTAAATAATACATAGATGTATGTTAATATAGATAAAACGTGTTTAGGACATTTTTTGTGATTTTGTGGAATATTAAGTATAGGAATATTTTTAATATCATCGATATTTTAGAATAGAATTTTAATAACTGGAATAAAAGTAATTATTACAGATATTTTCAAAGTACACAATACGTCATCGTCCTTTCTTTACATAATCCATAAATACACTTTCTAATACCAACAATCTACATTTATATAAAAATATGAAATTATAAGTGACCTTTAAGCAGTAATCTTATAAGATTCACTACTAATATTTGTAAAATTATCTCAATTTTATGTGAAAATGAATGACAGAATTAATATTTTATATAACATTTTAAATTGTAATGATTTACATAACACATAATAATAAATTTTGCATTACACTTATTTATTATAAAAATTCCTCATGTTTACTGAAGATCAGCGGATCCAAACATTTTTATAGAGTATGCTATGGGTTTACCTATCTGGGATGTGAAACAATATAAATAAGTAAATATCTTCTTGTGGGAGTCTGAAACACGCGTTTATCCAGTTTGATCTACTTTTCTTCACTAGCTACATTAATGCACCATTCATATTTGGAAGTCACGTTTATTCTTCTATTATTCACTTTGCTTCGTTTTTATTTCCCATGAAGAGTCACATACGTTGCATTTCGAAAGTAATTTTAGGTGAAAAAGTAACAGCAAAGAAAAGAAAATATGTTTTGAGAAATAATCATTCCACCGAAGAAAAAAAATAATTCTTTGTAGACAGAGAATGGACAATAGAACTAGATTAAAAAAAACTGAAAATATTAGAAACGGTAAAAGTATAATCCTACAGTCAACTGTAAAAGTTAGTATAGTTATGAATTTTACCTACCAGTACAATTATTTAAATGATTCAAATTGGGCATAAATTTAAACGAGCCAAATAAGGTTTTATACCTTTTCAAAGATTTGAATTTCTGGAATTCTTGTTACTGTATGAACTATTTTTGTTTTAAATATTTTGGGACTAATATAATTAAATATAACTAAGAAAATTAAATTAATATATTTAAACCTGATACATCTAAGTTGAAATATATATTGTGTATACATTAAGACATTTTAATAAAGTTGCAATCGTGATTAATTTCTCAATATTAACTGTAAAAAGTAGTATTTATTTAGTTTTCAATTTATATTTGACAATTTTTCCCTTGTAACTATGTGTATTTTAAATGGTAAAATATTTTTTATAATTGATGAAAAATTTTTTTCATTTGGCATGTCATATGTTTTGGACAAATGACAAGTTTAATCCTATTGCAAATTTTTAATCTATTTTTTGTTTAACAGCGTTCAGCTCATTAAAATTCAATAATATTTTTTTGCTTCAAAAGTATATTACTTCAAAAAGATACATATACTTTTTATTACATATACTAGGAATTTTTTACCTGTTACGTAATATCCAGACTTAAAAATAACTTTTATTGTTTACATCAGCATTAATATAAAATCCAATAAAATTTTTTTTAAATTATCCCTTTATTCTGTATTTTAATTTTAATCGCTTTTTAAGTACCTATTGAGTGACTGTGTTTTTAATTTTCAGAATTATATTATTTGCTGTATGTTAAATAGTTAATGCTACTCAAACTATATTAACATAAAAAAATGCCTCTAGAGCATTTAAATGTTTAAAATTAAATATTAAATTTTCAAATAATTATCGCATATATTATAGTCCACAGTTGTCTTAATATGCATTATAGAAGTAAACACTTCTAGAAAGTCTCTTTTAAAATATCATATGTAGAGTATATATTAAATATTCAATATTTTTAGCATACCTAATTAATTTTTTCAAACTTCTTGCATTTATACAAGACATTTATACAAACTTTAGGCAATATTAGTATCACAATTTCATCAATTATTACGCATTGTTCTTACTAACTTTTGTTTATTTTCACTTAATCCATCAAAATCACTAAAAGTAATATAATTTAATTTTTTTCTTTGAAGAAATTTTTTGATTTTGATTTTCTGCTGAACAGAGAGTGTAAAAGAAAAGTGACATTTACTGCAATACTGCACGAAAGGTTATTTCTTACTTATTTAATTAGAGAAATATTATACTTGAAGATATTGTACTGCTTTTTTATATTTTTGGAAATAAAATTTCATTGTATAGGGAAGTTGAACAAATAAAACTCCTGTTTAATGACTTACATTTCAACTACAATATTAGTTATTTTTTTCTTAAACTAAATTAATTTCCCACATTTGTAATTTCAAAATATTTCTATAATGAACCTGGTTTAAATTTGAAATGGATGATCCCGGGCCATATTTTCGTTTCCTTGGAGTTTATACAAGTCCTACAGGATACTCTACTGTTTTTGTAAGTTTTCTGTATTTTAATATTTATGGAGACTGTCTAGCTTTTGCTAAATAATATCGGATTAGTTAAATGTATTTTAAAGATGTTTTATTAGGAGTCCACTTGATCAAAATATTTCACCTAGAATGTAAAATACTGATGTTTTAAAGGAATGTTGAGACAGGATCTCTCAGCTACAGTTCTATAATAATTACACAACATTTTGAACGATATTTAATGAAAAAATTGTTAAATAAAACATTAAAATCGATAAATTACAAATCCTAGTACTAGAACTAAAAATAAATTACATCTAATGCTTTATGTCAGGAATATTTTATTATCCAAACAGAAAGAAATTCCTCTTTTCAATAACGATATATTACACAGTCAGTGTTATACCTTAAAAATAAAATAATAGAAATGTTTGAAGAAAATTATTGTTTGGACTTCACATAGCAATGTTCATTAGTTTTACATATTTTAATTACAATTATTATTATCTGGACTTCACATAATTTCGGACATTAGTTTTACATATTACAGTTATTATTATTTGGACTTAACGTAACACCAATCATTAGTTTTTACATACTACAATTACAATTGTTATTGTTTGCACTTCACATGACACCGGCCATTAGTTTTACATATTACAGTTATTATTATTATTATTACTGCACTTAACATCGGTCATTAGTTTTACATATTACAGTTATTATTATTTGGACTTCACGTATCATCTGTCATTAGTTTTACATATTACAATTACAATTTTTATGTTAGTTTCAAAAAAGACTTTATCGAGAATAATAATTATTTATGAAGTTATATTGCTGTAATTTTGTATTTTGATTTCTTAAATTTGAATAGGAAAAATACTTACATATTTCAGAGGCTTGGTGCTCCAGATTTATTCATAAAATTATCTGCCCTATAAGGAAAATTTTAAAATGATTGTAGTTTATATAATAAACAAAATTCAATATTTATACTGAAAATTTGGCAAATCACAATTAAGAGCACAAAGTATATTTCTATATCAATATTTAAAACAAAATGTTAATATTAAGCTACAATATTATTGAAACAGGCTTTAAAACTTTGGAATGTCTAATAAGTGTTTTTCCTTTACAAAAGATTCAATGAAATTTAAATTTATTAATGTAATATAGAATTGATTATTGAAAATTAAAAATGTACAATACGTTTGTATAGTGCATGTTTTACAGCAAATTCTGTATTTCAAATATATTTATGCTATTATTAATAATAAGTGGTTGTTTAAGTTTGGTTTATTGTTCTAGAAATGAGGTACCGATTACTTCAAATAGATGTGTTTACATGTTTGTACGGTCCATTGTATTACTTGCTGTCAAGTAAAAGATGCATTTGAAATAATATAATGTACCTCTAAATAAAAAATATTAAATCAGATAATTTAAAGGGAATTTATTTTAATAGGTTATGTTTTAATATTATTCAAGCTTAAATTATATTGTTTATATGTAAATTATATTATTTATGTTTAAAATATATTATGTATGTTCAAAGCCTATTATACAGCAGTTTACAAAGCCATTTTGTTTAGAAAATCTAATTATATAACTTCAGTTAGAATTGATCTATATGTATTGCTTTGCTTTAATCGACATTTTAAATAACCGGATATATATATATATATATATATATATATATATATATATATATATATATATATATATATATATATATATATATATATATATATTATATATATATATATATATATATATATATATATATATATATATATATATATATATGACTATAAAAATAGATAAAATAGAAAAAAATAGAAAATATAGAACCGCATATATGGACCATAAACAACCAGTGATATGATGTTTTGAAATGACTGGGGGAGTTGAGACCCCCTCTGGTTAAAACCAGTTTTATGATGCATCAACTCTCCCAGACGTCGAAAACATCATACAAACTCAATAAAAGTAAACCAATTATAGATTAGTAAAAATATTGGAAGAACATCAATCAAAAACAATTAATGATAGAGCATAAAAGACAGAATCAGCATACGAAACACTGCTACACATCGCTAAATACCACTTTGCTGTACAGAAAAAAATCTATTGTAGCATTCGGTTATAGTTAAATTGGAATAATTGTTTAAAATGTTGATCAAAAAACAAGGAGGAAATCCACTATTAAGTGCCTGTTGTATGTATTGTATTATATGTTCATCCATTACGTCAACATCGCTGTTAAGTCTATTGCACCTAACGAAAAAGTTAAGGATTATGTTTCGTTTAATGTTTTGGTGTAAAGAATTTTGCCAAGAAGAAACTCTGTTAATATTAAATAAATATCCATCCTATTATATAAATACACACACACATACACACACACATCACACACACACACACACACACACACACACACATATATATATATATATATATATATATATATATATATATATATATATATATATATATATATATCCTAGTTTATACAATTATAAATTACGTTAAATTATCTGTATTACAACTACTTTAAACTAACTTTCTCATCCGTAGCAATACCTCATCTACCGTCATGTACTGTAGAACACGCAAAAATCGTGTATAACATTGGATTCTATGTAACACGTAAAATGTTAGAAGGAGACTTATTTGAACGGTTTAAATTCTGGTTTCTTAATAGAAATGAAAATTAACATAAAAATTGTGCATGTACCGAATTCCTAATTTTTCTATTGAAATATGAGCTAAAATTTGTATGACAAGACTTGTAAATCAGCTACCACACAGAACTATGTTATTACCATTAGAAACAACGTATGTAACCTAGTTCTTCTAAAACCTAAAAAAAACTAAAACTTTAGAACTAATTCTTTTCAAAGCGATACATATTAACATCTAAAAGTAATAGCAGTGGTTTGAATTTAAATTAACGTAAGAAAAGAGATTATAATTTGATATGTTCATATCAATATTATTTATTTGAGAAGGGTCGTTTAGGAATATTTTTATTCTAGTATATGGCTCCAGTCTATTAATTAGATTTGGATTTTACACTTTTAAAAATATGGTGTCTGTAATTATAAATAAATCTAAACATATTAATTTTCAAAGCAATGTTTGCTAGCATGCAGAAATTAAAACAATAATTAGAGTTAAAATTAAAGGAACAAATTATCTTATAATAGCAAACTTAACTGGAATTTAGGATTTTATTCATTTAAAGTCATTGACTATATCTGAAACTATGAAAACAAACACTATTGAAATATTTAGATTAAGACCTGTAAAACTTATATACCTGCAATCTTTGTTATTCATCATATTTGAAACATATTTGAAACTTAATTCGAATTTTTGATATCATTCTTTAAAAATCATTGGGAATTTCTGAAACTGTTAACACAAACATTATTGAAATATTCGGATTAAAACCTGTAAAACGGTTATATCTGCAAGCTTTGTTCATTAGTACCATGAGAGGGGTCATTTTGACCAAAAGCTAATTTTGTTTCCGATTATCTCGTATAAAAGTTACTAATATAATTGAAAATTTGTGTTTGAGATTTCCTAATTTTATATCAGTAATAATTTTAAAAAATATGATACGTTAAATACTTATTACAGTTTGATTTTAAAACTTTTATACCTAAAACCTGAGTCATTTTGACCCAATTATAATCAGTAGCAATAATTTTGCTATTCAAAGTTTCCTAAAAAAGGAACTAATTTTATAGTTATTTTCATTGCCCATATGTGAGCAGAACAATACCTCAAGTTCAAAAGGTCAACTTTCAAGGATAAGGGGGGAATCAGAGGGGTCTTACAAAAACATAAGGAAGTTTTTACTGTAGTGGCAATAGACAATAATGCAAAGTAAATAACCACTTGCAATATTTTCATAATATACGTTTATTTCAAAAGTAAATATCTATTATTCATCTACTAAAGGCATCCCATTATGACTTTGTATGGAAGAAAATGCCTTTAGTTAACGTATTTGTAGTGCACCGTAGAGTGATTTTAGTTTTATCCTATAGAATGGAATCTTCTCGTGCTGCAATGATACCATTTCAATTTCGAAGTTTAACCGGTTCACATTAAAATTCTTCGGTTTAAACATGCTTGTTCAATGGTATTCCATACATGGGTAAAGATGAGAAACGCCCTGAAAATCTTATGCTATCCGAATAAGTCGTTTTGCTTTTGATTGAACCTTTCGAAAATAGAAGAAGAAATATGACTACAGATAACGTTTTTCATAACTCTAAATCAGTTCCAAATGCTAAAATTTAAGAACAGATGTTGGACTGGATCGAATGAAAGGGAATCTGAAATAATCACTGGCACTTGGGATAAAAGTAAAGATGTTGTTATATGATATATTGTTATTCAAGTGTAATATTATAACTTTGACAGTTTATCTAGAAAAACATAATAAAAATGTCTTATAGAGCTCCCTTTATCCTACAGGCGATATCTACAATAAACACCAAAAACCTTCCTGAAACAATATTTTATTACTCGACAAAATTTGGTGCAAAGGTGGAGAGACATTCCTAATAAATATTCTGTAGATTCAGAATGTAGGAGTTGGCTAGTTTGTATATTTTATAATAATTTTTGTTTTGCTGGGATTGATTCATGGATTTTATACAAAGAAGTTACTGGAATAGAATTTAAGAGAGAGTATCTTCAATAACTCTTTGAAGAGTTGTGAGCTAAATGTAATATTCGCATATAACATAAATAACACTTGCATACAAAAACAAAAGTTACTGCAGCAGAATCCGTGTAGATGCGAAAAAGAGTTTGGTACCAAGGTTCACAGTAAAGAAATAAAACTGTACAAATTTCATCTGACCGAAAAATACTGATATGCAAAAATATACAAAATATATTAAAAGAAGTCACCCAAATAGCCCTTGAAATCTTCTTTGGTTAGACAAAAATATTTCAGTTAACCCTCTAAGCGGTTTGGATGTACAATTCCGCAGGTTGTCACGTACAATTTTCGACCTCCAAAAACGTTTCGAAAATGGATGTATTGTATTTCTGCCAGCGCTTTCCCCCATAGAGTTTTGAGGTAGGAGGGTCAGGTCGATTGTTTAAGAACTGCACCCCTCTTTGACTGACATTTATTGAGGCATGCAACCCTACTCTCTGAGGCACAAAGACGCTGATAGCTTCTCATGGCTTTGTCAATCTCTATTTCGAAGTATTTCGTTTGCGGTAACAGATGTATCTCTCATTGCGCCACTTAAATATCTTGGATAACTTTCGTAAAAAATATAAATAATTCTCTTAAAAATATTTTTTTTCGTACTATTAGAATCCCTTATTTCTTATGGGATGATCTTCGAGACTTGACGAGCTTTATGTGTATTAAAAATTAACAATAATAATGTCTATTTATATATCTATTTATAACCGGAAGTAAAAGGGACAATAACAAGGGTGAGTTTCCCGTATTCCCGTATTCGACAAAGGGTGAGTAAAAAAAATCATAGAACACTTTGGTCACTGACACAATAAAACTTTCGCTTATTTTTTGGAGACTTTTTTCTTCGGTGTGTTCCACTAGGAGGGTTAAGGTTGTCTATATATTTTTCTAACTATTTACATTTTCCCATATTATAAAGTGTTATTATTTTATTTAATGCATTATAGAATTTAAAATCTAAAAATGAATAAATATCATTTTTGTATAAATGAAGAATACTTTTTTATAACAACAGAAGTTTTTTTTCATAGGGGTCAATTTGATTTAGCTCGTGGTTTAAGGTATATATATATTATATATATATATATATATATATATATATATATATATATATATATATATATATATATATATATATATATATATATATATATATATATATATATATATATATTATACCAAAACTGTTTCAGTTATAGTATTACACTCATAGCTTTTAAGTAAACTATAAAGGTTTTAAATTCATGCCATTGAAAACTGTGGTTTTTTATTTTACATGCACTGTAAATGAAACACTAATGCGCATATTAACTTTAAATTTCCACTGTAAACTTATTATAAACCAACAATGAAATTTTACATGCATTTTTCATTGTTGACTATTTAATTTAGTATTTATGATATTTGAAATTTAATTATTAACATTTTTTTAGCTTTTGTAAAATTCCAATATATATATATATATATATTTAATATATATATATATTTATATATATATATATATTATAAAAAGTTTTCAGTATATATAATATATTTAATAACTATATATTTAATATCATTACTGTTTATTTACATGCAGAAATAACATGTATACTTTAAAATTTCCAGTATATAAATTTTTTATAAACCAACAATCATTACATGCTTTTCATAATTTAATTATATTATGATATTGAAATTTATTATTATTTTTTTTATTTTTAAAAGCAAATTATTATTTAAAAAAAATAAATAAGAATATTAATGAAATAATATTTTATAATTATAATAAAAAGAAAAAATTAAAAATCAATTTAAAATATAAAAATTATAAAAATATATATATATAATAAATAAAAACCATAATCGAAAAATACTAAAACATTACGATAATATTAAAAAAATAAGAATAAATTAAGAAAATATATGATAAAATAATAGAAAAACTTGTGTATAACTTTAACAATTAATAAATATGTAATAAACGAAAATATAATTACATGTAATGACTACAATGGAGGAAATATGAAAAAGTTAATATTGTGTAATAAAAAAATAGTTGTGTTAGAGACGAACAGATGGCGCTGTAGTGTTTTATAGCAAAACATGATTTACAAATGAAGAAATGTTGGCAGCTTAACAGTCAACTTAATTACAGTTAATTAGTACTGCAGTAAATGTTCAATGTGCTGTCCACAATTGAGAACTACAGCTGTGAGACGAGTCACCACACTATTCACAGCAATTAGTAGCATTTCTTGCGTTATGGCAAACACTTTTTGGTGGATGGCATCTATAGTGCTGATAAGGACTCCGGTTCTACATCAGAAATTCGACAGCGCCATCTGTTGTTCACCAACGGAACTGCTTTCGTTGCGTTGCCACAGAAAACCCTGCTTATTATCCATTCGGTTGGTGTAAAGGGCATCTTTTAAACTTTTTCGTTTTTGAAATAGTCACTTTAAATTTTGTCCTGACTTTTGGATCACCCGGTATTATGAGGCAAAAACTGAGAAAAAATCTTTCAATTAAAATTGCTTGAACGTGATGCGTCCCCATTAAAATGACAAAAACATATTTAGAAATAAATCTGCTTATATGTGTCAATATTGTGTGATTTAAAACAAACATTTAAAGATATTTTTAACATATGCTTTAAGATTTTACAATTCTTATGAAAAATATTCTCGCCTCCGGCCAAAAAACAGATATATTTTTAAACTGTACCCTATTCAGGTATATTTTCTCTTTTCGCATGAATTTGGCTTTCCGCATCATAAAACCGTTCACAAAAAAGCACTCATTCAAATCTTGGCTTGGCACGGGGGTTCCGCATCATAGAGTTTTATGAATAGGGGGTGCACGATATATTTTGTTCGTGAATTCTTCAGATAGAATCCTAGCTTCAAGTTTCACGTCTATTACTTCAATTCGCACAAGCATTAAACACATGTGAAAATGCATCTCAAAAGAAAAATTCCTAAGTGATATTTCTTACATAGATCTAAACCTTTTATCTTGTTTAAATACAGTATATTTTGAAACATCCTTAGGTCTAAATGTTTATTCACATATTTTCTTTTGTGAATGGATAAATCCCAAGTGTATTTTCTAAGAGAAAGAAACCTAAGCTTAAAATCAAAATGTATTGAGGAAACACTATACATTTATCGAATGCTATATGCATATTCGGCATAGATTTGATATATATTTTAACAAATAAGCTTTGAATGGGAAAATTCACAATTGTTAGCTTATTCAGATTAAGCTACCATTATTTATTCATACATACCAATATTTGCATTCATATTGATATTATCATTCATATATACCATTATTTATTCATACATTAAACACATGTGAAAATGCATCTCAAAAGAAAAATTCCTAAGTGATATTTCTTACATAGATCAAAACCTTTTATATTTTTCAAATACAATATATTTTGAAACATCCTTAGATCTAAATGTATATTCACATACTTTTCTTTTGAATGGCTAAATCCCAAGCGTACTTTCTAAGAGAAAGAAACCTTAGCTTAAAATAAAAATGTGTTGAGGAAATACTATACTTTTATCGAATATTTAGTACATATTTGGTATAGATTTGGTATATTGTTTATTAAATACTCTTCGAATGGGAAAATACGTAATTGTTAGCTTATCTAGATTAAGCTACTTCATACATTAAACACATGCGAAATACATCTCAAAAGAAAAATTCCTAAGTGATATTTCTTACATAGATCTAAACTTTTTATTTTGTTTAAATACAGTATATTGTGAAACATCCTTAGGTCGTAGTGTTTATTCATACACTTTTCTTTTGAATGGCTGAATCCCAAAAGCATTTTATTTAGAGAAAGAAACCTAAGCTTAAAACCAAAATATATTGAAGAAACTCTATACTTTTATCAAATACTAAGTGCATATTTGGCATAGATTTGGTATATTTTTTATTAAATACGCTTTGAATGAGAATATACGTAATTGTTAGCTTATCTTGATTAAGCTACTTCATTTAAACACGTGTGAAAATACATCTCAAAAGAAAAAATTCCTAAGTGATATTTCTTACGTAGATCTAAACTGGTTTTTTTAAATTATGATATTTATGTAGTTCAAAAACAGTATATTGTGAAACATCCTTAGGTCTAAGTGTTTATTCACATACTTTTCTTTTGGGAATGGCTAAATTCCAAGCGTTTTCTCTAAGAGAAAGAAACCTAATATTAAAATAAAAATGTATCGAGGAAACACTATACTTTTATCGAATACTAAGTGCATATTTGGCATAGATTTGATATATTTTTTAACAAATAAGCTTTGAAAGAGAAAATCCGCAATTGTTAGCTTATCTAGATTAAGCTACTTCATACATTAAACACATTTGAAAATGCATCTCAAAAGAAAAATTCCTAAGTGGTATTTCTTACATAGGTCTAAACCTTTTATCTTATTTAAATATAGTATATTGTGAAACATCCTTAGGTCTAAGTGTTTATTCACATATTTTCTTTTTTGAATGGCTAAATCCCAAGCGTATTTTCTAAGAGAAAGAAACCTAAGCTTAAAATCAAAATGTATTGCGGAAACACTATACTTTTATCTAATACTATTTTCATATTCGGCATAGATTTAATATATGTTTTAACAAATAAGCTTTGAATGACAAAATCCTCAATTTTTAACTTATCTAGATTAAGCTACTTGAAACATGTTATAATAAAAAAAATTTCATGATAAAATTTTATTTGTTAAATACAGTTTTATATATCTTTTTAACAGTGTATCTTTGAATATCATAATAATTTTATAAATATTTTCGTATAATAGAATAATATGCATTTTTATTGTTTTTGTTTGTAAATTATTGTGAATGAACTAATAAAATTTTAATTGGTAAAACACATATTAAAAAAATGCAAACAAATATATATAAATTATTTATTATAAATTATTTCACAACTAATTCTGAGTTCTTTTCGTCAATTGTAATATTTGTATTGTTAACGCAATTTAAGACTCTTAAATTATATTTTTGGTAAAATTAAAAATATTTGCGATATTTAATAAAACACAATAATCCATAAAACATTGTATTTTGATTTTCTGCGACTTTAATATTAATGCACAGTCGATCGTAATAATTATATGCAATTAAAGAAAATGATTTAAACCACATTTATATTTATGTAATTAATCCCATAAAAGTTTACAAATAACAGCTCCAAATTATAAAAATCAGCCATAGGGAAATATTAATTTTGTTATATCTGATTTTTTAAGCATTGTTACTTTTAATATATAAGAAAAGAGTGACACAAGGAGATTAGTTGCAAATATCATATAAATTATAATATAGATACAGATTATTTGGACACGGTGAGATCAGGAGAAAATGTTAGGTGACCATACTTAAACCATTATCGCTAAGTTGGCGGGGGAACCCAGTTTTTTAGTTAAGCCCACATTTGTAGTAATAATGTAGGCATTTTACTGTTTCCAAGTTTAAAATACGGATTAGAGAAAAACTTGTTTAAGTCGCAATATAGATTTTAATTTAGTATAAAAGACATGATTTCATGCTTCTTAATTCTTTCAATAAATTAATTATACTAAGTTATATTTTTCCTGTTTAAAAAAGTACCTTGCATACTAACTTAAATAATTCAATACAACTTACTTTTTAATGGGTGAAAAAGCTCCTAAAGCCGTAAATGGGTTTCACAGAGTACTACTTTTTCACACCAGGTTTAAAAGAAGCGTCATTTTGACGTATTTCGAATTTTATAAGGAACATTACAAAACCCTTTTGCATTTTTATTTTATCTCTTATACTTTTATCCATTGAACGAGGTAAATACATATTGAAGTCTATTTTCTTTAAAAGTGTTGAAATATTGAAATTTTCTACGTGGTACACATATCTCTCCCGTTATTTATCAAATTGATGCTATCGTAATGTAACCAATTTATTTTTTAAATTAGTTCTACTCATGCAAACACGCCCTATATAATAATAGCCTAAGTTATCTGTCCGTCTGTCCTCGAATTTATGAAGCGGTTGGATCTGGAATGAATGGGCATCCATATTGGATTCTTTATCAGTTAGATTTAGCAGAATTCAAAGAAAGTCTTTAAAACGCTCGAAATTTACCCCTCCCTCACTTTTCAACCGTTTATGCCATTATTTCGAGCTCTATTTTCCCCGGTTAAGAGCAGGTTATTAAGATTATTCCATAATAAATAGATAAAAATAACGTTTTATTCTAGGATTATGACGTCATTCCTTTAACCATTTCATTTATGCATTTCTTATTTTGAATTATTTAAATATCGTCTGCATTATTTTCATACGTTTTATTACTTAACTTAGGTATTACGTAAATAGTTTTCTTTCATATTTGACATAAATAATAGATTAGGTACATATGTGATACTTTTAAATTTAATCATCAATTATTTTTGTTGCAATGAAAATTTAATCACAGTTATTAACAACAAATTCTTTTCATAAAAGTTTAGGAGTCTCTTTGACACACTAATAAATATTTAGCTTTTAAGTCATATATCTTTATAAATTAAGAAGTTTGTTCGTTTGAGTGTTTGGTTTTTTTGACATAATCACATGGTTTGACTAAATTAAGTTGATTCTAAACTGCATTCACAGTATTGGGAGACATTAGAGGAGTATGAAGATAAACAAATTATTGAGCTCGTACCAGATAATTGTCAGCCAGATATGTAAACCATTTTTTTACCTGCCTCGTAGGGTACTTTACAATTCTGAAAGATTAAAAATTTTACTGATTTCGTAATATGACGGGCAATATGCTAGTTATAACAATAATAGATAGGCATGTACCGACAATAATTCGAACCGTTATCCAATATTGTTATCTCAAATGAAACAATATTGCTTGTTGTAGCAACAGTAGGAAAAATGAAAAGCAGGACGTCAATTGAACTCATAGTGTGAAGGTATTTTAAAGGTTTTAGTGTTTTAGTTCGCGTATTGAAATATAAAATATTAGAATGTATTTTGAATTAGTAATATTATTGTGAACGTCAATTTTATCTCCTATTTTCATTTTTTACTTATAATGTATAATTCCATTGCGCCCAGTGATCTATTTTTAGATCGCTAAACATAGCTTGGTAAACTCGCTTTTAGATGACCTTAAACCCACCCCACACATTCTATACTGCACAGGGGGCAAGAAAAGGCATGCACCTGTTTACCAACAAGTGGTTTTCTTGTTTTGTTTATATCATTGATCTAAAGCGATAAGAGAAAGTTTGTATCGCCCTTTCGTTCCGCCGTTTTTCTACGTTTCTTAGCAAAAACACTGAAAACAGCTAAGTAATACGCGTAAGTTAAATTTTTTTTGGCGATTTAATATCTTCATAGATGTAGCTATCAGAATATAAACCGATGTTATCTTAAAACAAATATAAATAGTAAAAATTAGTGTCAAAATACTGCTGATCTAGAAATAGATCACTGGGCGTTCGGGCGTTTTTTTTTCCTGACCCTGGTAATATTACGTTTTTTCACGTTTAGATGAAAATATGAGTTGAAAAGTATTTAATAGCTTTCAGGATGCAGTTGATTATTTGTTTTCTGAACAAATTAAAGAGGATATTATTGCCATATCCACTGATGTAGATGAACTGACATGATGAAGAGAAAATAGATGATAAGTTACATGCTCCATTTGTAAATGATATTGTTGGTAAAATAGAAGTAATATAAAAATATGAGTGTGATTAAATAGATTTACTTTCAACGTTTGAGAGGAAGCCTAAAATATTAAAAACAGATAACGCCAAAAATTGTTTGGAAAAAAAACCCGAATTATACCAAATGGTCGGAATTAGGGGAAACTTATAAGAATAATATTTTGGCAATGGAAAATGATCTTGCAAATGCATCTTGCATCATTGCTTTGAAAAAAAATTTTCTGATGAAGTATATAACGTAATTGTGGATAAGACTATTCTCTATGCTAAAAATTTCAAAAACGACCATGATTTAATTATCACTAAAGAAGATATAAAGATATTTATAGGGTTTTTGATATATTTTGGCTATCTTACTCTTTCAAGTGAAAGATATTATTGGAGTGATGTAGAATATTTAGTGATAGGTCTTGTACAGGACTCTTTTAATAGAAATGCTTACCTAAAAATAAAGTCATATATTCATTTCCAAGACATTTCAAAAGCAGATAAACGTAAGAATGACAAATCAAGATAAAACTCCTTTTGGAGAGAATAAGAGGTAAAATATGGTACTGGTGTCTATTCACTCGAATAATTGATATGGCTGTAGTTAATGCAAGTATTCTGCACAGAAATGTTCATAAAGGTGATTCTATGCCCATGTAAGATTTTCGAAGAGCTGTTGCTGTAAAATATCTAAAATTGGGAATCGGAAAAAAAGTTTTGAAAGGTCGACCTTACAGTTTTCCTTCATCCTCAAAAGCTAATCTCAGTCATGATGTTCGCTTTTATAAAAGGGATCACAATATGGGACAAAGAAAGGGCAAAAGACGATGTCGACTTGTGGGTGCCAAGGAAGGCCGCTAACATATTGTGTGAAGTGCGATGAAACTTTATGCAAGAAGTGTTTCTTCAAATTCCACACTAAACTGTAGAAACATTGAAATTTTATTATTTTAAAATAATTAAACTTTACTAAGTACATTTCTAATATTGTGAAATTCTGCATAAATAAACGTTTTTTAAAAGAAAATGCATTAGTTTTTATTATATTTGGTTCGATTTTACCACGTTATTGAAGTACTAATGATTGTTGTGTATTTGCTAAAATATATCCTCCGAACGCCCAGTGATCTATTTTTAGATCAGCATTTTTAAAAAATCTAAGGTACGTATTGATAAAATTCGATAATAATATTCATGTTGATGGTAAAAGACACCCAATTTATGAATTATATGTCAGTGCGTCAAAATAAAATAATTGTTTAAATACACTGAGTGTTGTTTATAGGCAGCCATGAAGCTTCAAATACAGTGTCGTATAGTTAGATATATAAAAATGTCCTTAAACCTGTTTGTTAATACTTACAGACTGTTGCATGCTATTTTACGCTTATATTTATTTTGTACATTTAATACAAAATTTATAATGAATATAAAATAAATTTACCTTTAACTTTAATAAATTATATTTTTAGCCTTTCTTACAAGAAAATAAAAGTTTACAATAAAAAAATCAATTATATTAGGGAAATATCTATACAACTCAGAAATAAAGCTAAATATCTTTTGTTTAAAGATTTTTATTTACTATTAAAGGTTTTGAGGATCTCTGCTGAGACGGCGTATAGTGTTGAAAATATATATTTCAGAGAAAATGGGATTATTTTATATGTTGGTATGACATCAAAGAAATTTAACTTCTATTCAAAACTTTTTAACTCTTCCCATTTTATAATTTTCTTGAGAAACTTTGCAATGTATAAATCCATCAGTTTGGAAATTTTCTGCTTAGAAAGAAGTAGTTAAAATTCTTAGGAGGTATTATCATTCTAAGAACACTAGAAGTTCTAGAAAACAGTTCTAAATTTCGTTCCAATTTTGATATTCTATTTTAGTTTATCTCTTATTTTTAGGTTTTGTAGGGTACAAAGGAGTAAATTTTGTTTAAGAGGTGTAAGTTTTAGAAAACAAAAAAAAATTTCTTCAAATAAAACCGTTGATAACATTAGGTATCTAATAGCTTAACATTATGCTTAAAATATTTCAGGTAGTTGTATATGTACAAAAAGAAAAAATAAATTTAAACATAAAAGATACAGCATTTTACTTGATGCAGGTATTTACGAAACAGTTGGCAAAGCATAGAGGCATAAAATATAATTATTAAATTATTTATGTAAATAAATACCTTTTTTTAACATAAAATAATTTTTCTTAATTTTTTGTTTTATACATACAATATATCATCGTTTCACCAACACAATAATCTATAAATATTTACCTTACAATTTAAACAATAGCTAAAAATGTGACGCTGTTAATTTCTTTAATTAGAGAAAAATAGTTTGTATCTAAAAAATTCAAAAATGGTAAGATAAATATTAAAATGCTATTTTTTTTATTCATTACAAAAGACAATACTTCTTATTCTACATATATTTCTGTACTTCTGAACAAAATGTCGACTACATTCA
>CM063510.1:6739269-6746769 GCA_032207245.1 Pardosa pseudoannulata | reverse complement strand
TAACTTCTAACTCTAACCCCCATGAAAAAAAAAGTATTAAATCACCAATTAATTTCACAGCATGTTATATGCATTATACATAAAAATCCTCATATACTTCTAAGCATTTACAAATAAACCCCAATGACTCACTTTAAAATTTAGAAAAGCCTCATATTCCTAATAGGGACAATTTTTTATTATTACGTCCTGAAAAATGTAGGGATTTTGAAGTCCAATTATTTGTATAGATTTAAAATCTTCAATTTCTCAGAACTCTTTCTTTATAAGCATCAAATTTCGGAAAGAACAAAGTGTGCTGGAAAAAGTGTATAATGCGACGTTTCGGAACGAGCTGCAATGATCCCGTGGAATAAACGAGCGTTATTAAGGAAATCCTGGAGCAGATTTTCCTCGATAAATCTTACCTACTCAAAAGAGAGATCTTCGTCTCTATATGCGAAAGAAACGAAACATTTAGGAGATAGAAAACTTTACTTGAGATTACTAGGTTTAAAAATACATCGAATATTTTTTAAAAAATCGAGGTGCTCCATAATGCGATTTGTTTTTAAATATTTATTCTTTTTTAACATTGGTAGGATTGAAAGTATTGTCAGTTATCAGCACTCTTAATTTTATTAAGTCTCTATAAGTAATAAATCGAAATATTTAGGAAATAGAAGACTTTACTTGAGATTACTTAATTTAAAAATACATCGGATATTTTTTTAAAATCGAGGTGCTCCACAATGTGATTTGCTTTTAAATATTTATTTTCTTTAGCATTAGTAGGATTGAAAGTATTGTCAATTATCAGCACACTTAATTTTATTAAGTCTTTATATGCTAAAGAATAAAATGTTTAGGAGATAGAAGACTTTACTTGAGATTGCTTGGTTTAAAATACATCGAATATTAATTTAAAAAATCGAGGTGCTCCATAATGCGATATTTTTTAAATATTTCTTTTCTTTAGCATTGGTAGAATTTAAAGTATTGCCAATTATTAGAAAACTTAATTTTATTAAGTCTCTATTCGAAAAAACGAAATATTTAGGAGATAGGTAAATTTATTTAGGAATACTTGGTTTAAAATACATCGACTATTATTTTTTAAAATCGAGGTGTTCCATAATGCGATTTGTTTTTAAACATTTATTCTTTTTTAACATTTGTAGGATTGAAAGTATTGTCTATTATCATCCCACTTAATTTTATTGTCTCTATATGCGAAAAAACGAAATATTTAGGAGATAGAAGATTTTACTTGGAGATTACTGGGATTAAAAATACGTGGAATATTTTTTTTGGAAAATCTAAGTGCTTTATTAAGCGATTTGTTTTTAAATAATTATTTTTTTAGCATTGTATCATTGAAAGTATTGTCAATTATCAAAACACTTAATTTTATTAAGTCTCTATATGTGAAAGAACGAAATGTTTAGGAGATAGAAAACTTTACTTGGGATTACTTGCTTTAAAAATACATCATTTTTTTAAATCATGGTTCTTTAATATGCTATTTATTTTTAAATATTTATTTTCTTTAGCATTAGTAGGATTGAAAGTATTGTCAATTATCAGCACACTTAATTTTATTAAGTATCTATATGCGAAAAAAACGAAATATTTATGAGATAGGTAACTTTACTTAGGATTACTTGCTTTTAAAATACATCGAATTTTTTTTTAAATGTGTGCTCCATAATGCGATTTGTTTTTAAACATTTATTCTTTTTTAACATTTGTAGTATTCAAAGTACTGTCAATTATTAGCACACTTAATTTTATTAAGTCTCTATAAGCGAAGAAACGAAACATTTGGGAGATAGAAATCTTTACTTGAGATTACTTGGTTTAAAATACATCGAATATTTTTTTTAAAAAATTCGTGGTGCTCCATAATGCCATTTGTTTTTAGATATTTATTCTTTTTCAACATTTGTAGGATTCAAGGTATTGTCAATTATCAGAACACAATTTTATTCAGTTGTATATGCGAAAAAAGAAACATTTAGGAGATAGTTTACTTGCGATTACTTGGTTTAAAATACATCAAATTTTTTTTTAATTGAGGTACTCATGATAATGCAATTTTGTTTTAAATATTTATTCTCCTTTTTATTTGAATTGAAAAGTTTTCAATTTTTAACTTATATGCAAAAATCATATCGAACATTTAGGATAGTAAACTTTACTTGATTACTTGTTTAAAAATACATCGAATATTATTTAAAAATCGAGGTGCTCCCCTAATATATTTGTACATATTTATTCTTTTTTTCATTGGTAGGATTGAAAGTATAGTAAATTATCAGAAACTTAGTTTTAATTAAGTCTATATGCGAAAGAAATATAAAATAATAGGTTTGCTTGGGATTACTTTGTTTCAAAATATATCGAATATTTTTTTAAAACTCGAGATGTTACAAAATGTGATTCATTTTTAAATATTCATACTGCATTTTAAATATTGATAGAATGTAAGATTTTTAACTATCAGATCTCTTAATTTTATTCTCTATATGAGGAAGAAACTAAAGATTTGGTTGATTTATGACACAGAAATGAAATTATATACTATATACAAGGTATAATTTCATTTATATATATTTTCAACATTGTAATTAACATTTTCTGTCTTTGAAACTAACGGAAGGGACTTATCATAGTTTAGTTTGTATGCCTTAAAAAAACAACGACTTCTGTCAAACAAAACCTTTTATTATGTAAAATTTAAGTAAAGATCCATGCTGACAAAATACATTTGTATTTATAGAAACACAATTCTGCTCATTATTACAGTTTCTGCTATACTGATGAAATGCAGTTTCCTTTTTTTAAATAATGAGGAAAAAATCTGAATAAATGGACTTAAGATTTTACACTAATGATAAGATTAAAAGACTCAAAGTATTCATAATCGTAGCTAATTTTCAAAAAGGAATGGCATTTGGTGCAGACAAAATTAAAAATTTAAATTAATGCATTAGTTTATATTCAAGAAAGAAATACCATTTGAAAAGTACGCAATTATATCTCTAGTTTATGCGGTAAAAATAATTCGATATTGTGCTATATCTAAAAATGCATTTGTAAGCAAAGAATAATATTAAGTAATTAGTAAATAAAAACCGTGATGCTTGCATTTTTACTTCCGGATACATTAAGTTTAATTAACAAATTCTTAATAATAGTAAATGAAAGAAAGTATTAAATAGGATTTGCTGTCATGGAAGAATACATAATTCAGTTAGTATACATGTTTAAATCGCAGTGATTAAGTAGTCTGGTATAAAAACGTATGATTCTATATTCTTATAAATTCGAAAATTTAAATCCACAAATTTATATTCATGGGAAGAAAAGAGCCCGCAGTTACTTTTTCCTTAAAACTAAATAGATTCAAAGGAAACAGAATATTTGAAACTTGTATCACTTTCAGAACTTTAAATCTACTTGATACTCTAAGCCTCTCCGTAATGCAGCGTTGCCTTTCTAATATGCTTTTCCTTCCCATTTGCGGTCATAAAGAAGAAATAAAATTGCCCTATTTTTAGAAGCCGCTGAGTAAAAACCAATTTTGAGGTTACAGTCTACTTTTAAGCCCGGACTTTTTATTTTCGAGCTCAAAGTTATAATAGATTCTATCCATCATTCATGGCGTCATGGACAGTTTAAGCCCGGCTCTGAAACTTTATGCTGTTTAACATTTTCCCTACTCTTTTCGCTTCTGATTTTTATTTTCATCCACTCCCAAACTTAGGTAAATGAAAAACATTAAAGGAGGCATTACTGAATACTACGGTCTAGTCATTTTATATCCTCCCATCTCATTATCAGCTTTATTTCCGTAAATCAATGTGTATTAGTTCGGAAGTAGAGTTGTGTTGTTATCTGTCCATTATAAATATGCAAGATTTATGCATAAGATATAAATCTTAATGGATTCATCGTTCATTCCGAGATGAAAAGTTGAGGCCTTTTGATATTTTTAAAGGAACGTGTTTTTCCAATATTCCTGTTCATTGGTTTTACTATTACTTAAGATTAATGAGAAACAGTAGGTTCAAAGAAAATATTTAATTTTTTTTTCAAAATTCGCTGACTTAGAAGCATTTATAGATATTTCGATACTTTGAAGTAGCAGGACGTATCTTATAATTCAAAGGAAAGTTTAACCTCCTGAAACAAACTAAAATTTAGTAGACAAGAAAATCTATTATTTAGGAATTAACTAGGGTTAGTTCACTTTTAGAACTCCAAATGTCTTATCAGTAACGGAAAACTAAACTAACAGAAAAAAATATTGCATTAGTTGATGCGTTAAAAAAACTTCATATTAAGATATTTTACGTTATTTTGACCCGATAAAATTTCTCTAAATGCATTTTTAATGTGATATAACATGATTTCTTTTTAACTTTGATATTTTATAAAACTAACAAAAGAAGTTCTTAATAGATTACATTTAGAAAAAAAATATTTAATTTTATATTCAAACTATATATTTAGAAAATTAAATGTCACAAAAACAGAAAATTTACTTATTTCTAAAACAACATTTTGAATTTTTTAATTAAATGATGAATCACAGCATATTAAATGAAAAATAAAAATTTCATTCGTATCGTGTATATAAAAGTAAGCTGTTATTCAAGAAACGTTTAATCTTCTGAAACAAACTAAAATTTAGTAGCCAGCAATATCTATTATTTTGGAATTAACTAGGGTTACTTTAGTTTTAGAACTCCAAATATCTTATCAGTAACGGATAATTTAACTAACAGAAAAAAATATTGCATTAGTGGAAGAGCTAAAATTTTTATATTAAGAGATTTTACATAATTTTGACCCTCTAAAATTTCCCTAAATGCATTTTTAATGTGATATAAAATAATTTTTAAAATTTTAAAAAACTAACAAAGGACGTCTATAATAGACTACATTTTAAAAAAAGTATTTCATTTTATCTTTACAAACAATATGTTTAGAAAATTAAATGTAACAAATGCAGATAATTTACTTATTACTATAGAAAATTTTTGAATTTGTTAATTGCATGATAAATGTTCATATTAAATTCAAAATAAAATTTTCCTTTATATCATATATGTAAGAGTTAGATGTAATTCAAAGGAACATTTGATCTTCTGAAACAAACGAAAATTTAGTAGCCAGAAAAATATATTATTTAGGAATTAACAAGGGTTACCTTAGTTTTAGAACTCCAAACATCTTATCAATAACGGAAAACTTAACTAACAGAAAAAAATATTGCATTAGATGATGCCTAAAAACTTTATATTAAGATATTTTCACCCGGTAAAATTTCACTAAATGCATTTTTAATGTTATATAAAATAATTTCTCTTTTACTTTGATATTTTATAAAAATAACAAAGGAAGTTTTTAATAGATTTCACTAAATTTCACTAAATGCATTTTTAATGTTATATAATCAAATTTATTTTAAACTTTCATATTTTATAAAAATAACAAAGGAAGTTTTTAATAGATTTCACTAAATTTCACTAAATGCATTTTTAATGTTATATAATACAATTTCTTTTTAACTTTCATATTTTATAAAACTAACAAAGGAAGTTTTTAATAGATTTCACTAAATTTCACTAAATGCATTTTTAATGTTATATAATATAATTTCTTTTTAACTTTCATATTATATAAAAATAACAAAGAAAGTTTTTAATAGATTTCACTAAATTTCACTAAATGCATTTTTAATGTTATATATTGAAGATAAAAGTTTCATTTCTATCTATTCCTTTCATTTCTATATGTAAGAGTAAGTTGTAATTCAAAGAAACGTTTAATCTTCTGAAACAAAGTAAAATTTAGTAGATAGAAAAATCTATTATTTAGGAATTAACTACGGTTACACTAGAATTAGAAATGCAAATTACTTATCAGTAACGGAAAGCATAACTAACAGAAAGAATATTGCATTAGTTAATGCGTTAAAAATTTAATATTAAGAGATTTTACATTATTTTGACCTGCTAAAATTTCCCTAAATGCATTTTTAATGTGATATATAATAAAGTTTTTTAACTTTGATACTTTATAAAACACCTAACAATGGAAGGTTTTATTAGACTAGATTTTAAAAAAGTATTTAATTTTATCTTCAAACATGTTTAGAAAATTAAATGTAGCATAAACAGAAAATTTACTTATTACTAAAGCAACTTTTTGAATATTTGAATTAAATGATAAATGTTCATATTAAATTTAAAATAAAAAATTCATTCGTATCGTATATGTAACAGTAGGCTGTAAATCAAAGGAGCTTTTAATCTTCTGAAAAAAACTAAAATTTAGTAGCCAGAAAAATCGAATATTTAGGAATTAACTATGGTACTTTAGTTTTAGAACTCCAAACATCTTATCAGTAACGGAAAACATAACAGAAAAAAATACTGCATTACTTAAAGCGTTAAAACATTTATATATTAGATATCACATTCTTTTGACCCTCTAAAATTTCACTAAATGCATTTTTAATTGTATAAAAATAATTTCTTTTTAACTTTCATATTTTATAAAACTAACAAAGGAAGATGATTAATCCGTTTTATACTGCTTTAAAGATATTAATGTTGTCAATCACGTCAGATAAATGTACATAAATGTTATTTTTATATTAAATAGCTTGCAAATATATAAGTTTTTGGTGCGAAAATGAAACGTTTTTTCCATTCGATGGATATAGTTTGTTTTACATTTATTTATCAGTGTGTTTTATATAATACTAAATGATTTCAATTAGAGTATTGTTAAATATCATATAAATATGTTATTCTAAACGGAGGCAATGAACTAGAAATTTATTCTAAACAGAAGTGGAAAAAGATAGGTGATTTTCTAGACTTTTCGGCTAGAAACTGTCTATCACCTCTTAGGCCAGAAACATAATGTTATTACATGTAAATTTAGCAAAATAATTCACTAGAAAAGATACAAAATTTTGAATACACAAAAGGAACTTAACAGTTTAAAAGTAAAAATTTTTAAGATGGAATACTTCAATTATCATCCGAGTGTAAGTATACGAATGATATGAGATTATATTATCCAGAAAAGGAAATATGTTGAAATATTTTACATCAATAAAGCAAAAAAAGCAAACAATAGTATCCTGCATGTCAGTTGAAATGCACCATATATTTTTATCTATCCTTCACGACTCAAATCTTCAACAGTGGAAAATAATACATTCTTTAATATTTCCGAAAACTTTACATATTTCAAAATATTTCTGTCGAAAGGTAAATATACATATGATCCCCAATTGTCGTAGGAGAATGCAAGACGAATGGAATTTTTCTGATTTTCGTCAACTGCTACACGCAATTACCCACAAGTGCTATCAATCACTGTCAAGTGTAAAGACAGTTGTAAAGTTCATCCCTGCAATTACAGAAAGTGTTAAAGTTATTCTGAAACGAAATGCTTAATCGAAAGTTGTGTATGCCTTGAACTTTCATGTCACTA